>PYAF01003204.1:983794-1001042 GCA_007407185.1 Glycine tomentella
AATTGATCCGTCCGTAGGATTCAAACAGATACGCATATGACAAATAAACATTTATATTCAATCATCATATAAGGAAAATCATGAATTCCTAAACAAGTGCTCTGATACCACATGTTAGAATAACATAATATATCATGTTCATAAAACATAAAGCAAGAACATGATAAAGGATCTTGGGAAATCATGATTCTCACCAATATAAGAAGGATAAAGACATACCCAGAAGTGTTGATGATGGAGTAACAACCATATCTTTCGTTACCAATACCGGTAGGACAATTTCTCTCTCTAATCCTTCTTTTCTATTCTGTGTTTTTCTGATGGAAGAATAACACTTGGTGTGAAGTGGAGAGAGGAACAACCTTATTTATACATAATTTTCTTTAATCTGGTACGTCCATCATATACCATATCAACGCATGAGATCAATGCATTTTGTAACCGTTTTGTAGCGGTTAATTATTAATTGGGCCACATCAATAGTTGTAACTGTTCACATGAATAGTTGTAACTATTCACATCAATAATTGTAACTAACAATATTTCCATTATGTGGGAATATATTTCTAACAATAATAAGTCCATGTATTCCCAGATTCATTAAACACGAGCCAGGTTGAGCTTGCCATTGTGCAAAAGAATAAGAGAAATTTGAAGAGTAGCCTTTAAGCCATGACCAAGTGTAGAAAGTAATATCCTACATAATGGTATGGTACAGTGGTCAAAATTGAGGCTGTTGAAAATGCACTTGTTCCTATATCTCCACATTCCATACAATGGAGGTCCATAAAACTGAAATATTTTCTTTGCCCTCCCTTGAGACTCCTTTGATATAGAAGCACCAACAAATTGCCAAAAGTGTTGTATAGGACTTTCTGGCATCGGAGATTTAAGATCAAACCACCTCAAGCATTGACACCAAACCATAGTAACATAATTTGAGTTAATTACTCTCCATTACGAGGTACGGATAATTCCGGTAAGCAGTACACGATCTTAAAAGTATTGGTACGTGGGGGGTATATAGTCAGTACACGATCTATTTAAATTTTATTATCTATTTTTATTAAAATATTAATTAATATCATTTTTAAGTTACAGATATATCAATGGATTTATATCAATAAATTGATTATTTTTTTGTTAAGTTTATGTAAAAATATAAGTTAACCTATTGTTATAAGTTATTTTACTTTTTTATTTTATTTTAAAGGTTAAATCTCAATCATTTATATAACACTTCCCAAGAAGAGTGATACAAGATTTAAAAGTAAATAATTTTTAAATATTTTAAAGGATATTGATAACTTATGTGCTCATATAAAAAATGAGGTCACTCCCTTTTTATAAACACGAACCTGAACGTGCCTTATGCATCTTTTGTGGGGATAAGGACAAGATTAGACCAATCTGCCCCCTACCCGCCCCTTCCCATCCCTACCCACCAACTCTTGAAACCAACAGTCTAACACCAATTCCTTTCATCTTTTGTCGTTCACTCTTCTCAATATTTGCATTTTGTGTTGATGATTTTCTGAAAGTTTGCTATACTGCAATCTTCATTTACAGTTTTCATTTCCAATATTCTCTTTTATGTTAGTGGTTTTTTTGCTATGAAGCTTGGATATTGTGGGAAAAAAATTTCAATGTATTGGACACACGTTCTATATGGATACGTTGGGATTCTCCATTTCAACGTATCGATTGTTCCTCATTCATCGTTGATTCGTTGTTGGCCGTCGCTGCTCCTCCTCCACCGTCGTTCGCCGCCGTTCTTTCTTCCTCCTTTACTGTCGGCTATGATTAACATAGCGTCGCTTTAGCACGCTATTGCGCATCAGTCGCGGGTTGCAGCACCTAGCCACTACTTCCACGCCGTAACGCGACGGTTTTCGGTAGCGGCCGGTGGCAGTGGTGTGGTTGGCAGCTCTTGTGACTCTATCGGGTTGCAATTGAAACTATTTGAGTGCCTTTTGGTCGAATCCCAGCAGCCTAGACATGTCTATAGCTAATAAAAAAACGTATTACAATAAATGCCATGCCTATGGCCTTGTATGCTTCTGTGTTTTATCCATGCTTGTTGTCATAAGTAGTATCTATGCTTGTTGTAATAATAAGGTTCAAGCAAGTGAGTTCTATGCAGCTCCTAATTAATTGCGAGGACCATGTACCATGTAGCAGTGGCGGATCCAGAAAATAAATTAAGTGGGGGCACTCAAAAGTTTAAATACATAACCAGAAAAATAATTGGAATGTCATCCTTCTAGGCCTTATTTTTTGGAATTCCTTCATAATTGCATTATTATCAATGCTTTCAAATACATCTTTTTCAATATAAGATACTAAACAATCATTCAACCATTCATCCCCCATCCGATTACGAAGTGCAGTCTTGATGTATTTCATAGCTGAAAATGCTCTTTCCACAAATGCAGTTGCTACAGGTAAAGTTAATGCTAACTTTACAAGTAAATAAACCAAAGGATACACAATATGTTTTTTCTTTTCAACCATCTTCTTGGCAAGATCAGCTATTCCTTGCAAATTCAAGAAATCACGATTACTTTGCACATCAACAAGATACGTGTCGAGCTGATATTCAAGCATGACAAGATCATTCAAATCAAAATCTGAAGGATAAAAGCTAGCAAATTCACACAACCTATTCTTATCAAATGATGAGAAAGAGTTGCACGGATTTAAACATGCCATGCATTTCAACAAATTCGAACTAACTTCACTAAAACGATCATTCAACTCTTCAAGTTGAGTATCTATTACTGCATAAAATATGTCAACCTTAAAGTGATGCAGATGAGTAACTGGTCCTCTACATTTTGTTCTCCCTTGTAATGCAAGTGCACTTTCCATATCAGGGATATCTATATCATGTCTGATACAAAATGCAGAAGTCTTCTGAAATAGATTATCCCACCCATTATCTCTCGTCTGTTGTAATAACACCTTTGAAACTTTTACAAGATTTATAGCATTCACAATATCTTGATCTTTTCTCTGAAGTGCTTGTGACAACTCATTCGTTATTCCTAAGGCCTTGATCATTAGGTTCAAAAGTAATACAAATTCGAAAGTTTGCATACGCATCATAAGGTCAGAGGCTTCAGATCTTTTTGCATGTATAAGTGTTGTGTCGTCTTTTATAATTTCTAACACATCAAGCACAGAATCAAACAATGTATACAGACTTACCAATGATCGGTAATGTGAGCTCCAATGTGTGTCCCCTGGTCGTGACAAACTCATTTCTTGATTCAAGCCTCTCCCTGATTGAACATCATCGCTTTCAATACTTTTGACTATCTCATCAAATTGTTTTTCTCAAAATATCTGCTCTTTTGCAAGAAGCACCAACTGCATTACACACCAACGGTATAAAATTAAAGAAGTCAGTCAATGCGTAAACCTTTTTTGCACAAGCCACTAGGGTTAACTGAAGTTGATGTGCAAAGTAGTGAGCATAGTAAGCAGAATTATTTTCAACTAAAATCAAGCTTTTCAGACCATTGAATTGACCATTCATATTGCTTCCGCCATCATAACCTTGACCACGAATTTTTGTCAAGCTCAAGCCATTTTTGGCAAAGATTAACTCAATCATTTCTTTAAGTGAACTAGCTGTAGTATCTGAAACATGAACAAGACCAAGAAAACACTCAATAATGTCACCGTTGCAGTTCACATATCTTAAAACAATGGCCATCTATTCTTTAATTGATATATCACGAGTTTCATCAACTAGTATAGAGAAGAAATTATCTCCAATATCTGAAATAATAGCTCTGGTAACTAAACTAGCAGCAGCTTTAGAATATCTTTCTGAATTGAGGGAGCTATCATTTTGAGAGATTCTCTGGGGCATTATTCAAAGATACATTATTTACCTCTTCATTGCTTTCACAAAGGAATTTTACAAGCTCAACAAAATTTCCCTGATTCATTGAAGCATCTGTCTCATCATGTCCCCGGAAAGCCAAACCTTGTCGTATGAGATATCGAACACATCGAATAGAACCATTCAGACGAATAGGATAATCCTGTTTGGCTTTGTCAGAAATGTCAGATATAACAATGTCAATATGTTGATTTTGATTCATCAAATCTTTGGCAGCACTGAAGCACAATTTATGAATGCTTCCAGCTTTCCCAATATGTTTAACAAGCCGATGTTTGTCCTTCCAATTGCTAAATCCTTCTCCTGTAAATGAATCATGACCACCCCTTCCATCACCATGCTCACAATTAAATAGATAACAATGCAAGCAAAATGCAACATCTTTTGATTCATTATACTCCAACCAAGTGCCAAACTCATTGTACCATTAAGGATTAAATCTACGCATTTTACCCCCAATTAAGGATTGAGGAAAATTGTCCAATTTTGGTTGACAAGGACCATTCGTTAGATAAATTCTTCGAATCATTTCCCTTTCTTGACCACTCTTCGCAATACTCATAATAGGAAGTCGTTTACCCGGATCAGGAACATACAAATTATTTTCCTTTCTTGAACATTCATCTTGTTTATCTTGAACTAAATCAATAGATGAAGAAGATTCACATCGAGAACGTTTAGCACTATTATCATTTGACTTTGTAAAAAAAGAACTTAAATATCTCTCCATCCTAAAAAATGACAAATGACAAATGACAAAAATGAATCAATACATACCCAAATGGGCAAATACAAACCCTTCCTACAAGAATATTGAGTAATTTACATTTATATTGGGTCAAGCACTAAAAATAAAGAGCAATATTCTTCTTCTTCACATAGAAGTTTTACTGATAAATCAATTGTTTAAAAACTTTCTTTAATCTTGTACAATTATTTAAAACTATTGTTTTAAAATTTCAAAAATTGGACAATTTTAAATTTCGTAAATGAAAATAATAGGTAAAAGAAGAAAATCTAAAATTATTTATCTTTGTCACTCTTTTTTATAGAGGGAGAGAAATAAATAAAAATAAAACAAATATAGTAATAGTTTAAGGAAGAAGAAAAAGATAACAAAATATATGAAGAAGAAAAAGATAACAAAATATATGAAGAAAAAAATGTCCAATTAACACTACGTTTATGTGTATGCATTGTAGAAGTCAATCACTTTATTCTTTCTTTTGGGATAATTTTCTTTGCTGATAATTATTTATCTTTGAGTAAACATATTTTCTAATAAAATTTGAAAACGAAAAGAGGAAAACAAAATACTTACGAGTACTATGACAAATAAAAAAAACACAATATCAAATGAAAATGCAAAAAGAATATGCTAGTCAAACAATACTGAAATTAGTATAAAAAAAAAGAAATGGAAAAATCTACTAGTATTATCTTTGAGAAGACAAATTACATAATCTACTACGACAAAAGCTACCAATTGAATTAAACTCATTAATATACCTATCAAATGTAAAATATTTTAAAAACATTCTTTAAACTTATACTATTATTTATAATAATAATAATAATAATAATAATAATAATAATAATAATAATAATAATAATAATAATAATAATAATAATAAGAATGTACCTTGGCTGTGTCAAGAATAGAACAAACGAAAGCAACGCGCTGTTATTGACAAGAGAGAGATGCAGTTTCCACTATTATGGCAAGGGGATGCTATTAGGTTAGGTATGAAATAAAAATTAAAAGGAATTATTTATAAAAATAATAATAAAAAGAATGTACCTTGGCTGGATGTGTCAACGCGCACGGCTATTGACGAGAGAGATGCAGTTACGAGATGCAGTTACGCTACTATATATTGGCAAAGGGATATTATTCGGTTAGATTTCATAAATAAAAATTAAAATGGTATTTTCGTAATTTCACCCTAAAAATTAAGGGTGGACAAGTGCCCATCTTCTCCACAACGTGCATTCACCCATGCCATGTAGCAAATATCAATGTACAATATGATATAATCGATGCTGTGAATGGTTGCTTTTCCTGTGTTTTAAATTATTTTCCTTTGTTTACCTTTTCACATTATCATGAATCCTCAAAAATGGAATTATTTGCAAACTCCAATTGAGATAAATTAATATGAAGCCTACCACCCATCAATTGAATTAACTGACATAATTATTTAAACTTAATTAATTATTCCGATTTCGGGTTCTAAATATGTTACATATATATATATATATATGTATATATATATATATATATATATATATTGGCAAAGCAACATTTTTATATACAAGCAATGTGAGAAAGTGGAAGAGGGAAAGGAAGGAGAAGAGACGAAGCGGAGCGGAAGCAAGAGAGAGGAAGCATTGAATGAGGCGAAAGAGCACAGGAAGCTGAAGAGAGGAAGCGCCGAAGAGAGGAAGTGGTAGAGAAGCACATAAAATACTGAAATATAAAATGGATGAGGCGCCGTGCAGCCATTAACGGGAAGAAAACAAAGATGAAAGCAGAAAAGGAGCAAACGAAAATGAAAGCAGCGGAAAAGGAGCTTTTATACACTTGGGGATTAGGTTTTTTTGAAGTTGGGCCAGATCCATTAACATTTTGCTTCATGCACCTCCTTTTTTGCTTACAATACTCCTTTTGACAATTTTTTTTATTAAAAAGTAGACTTTTGTTTTAATTTAAGTAATTGTTATTTATACTCTATTTTATTATTAATACACTTTACTTGTATCATCTACTTTAATACTGCAATTGTTATTTAGAATTTTTGAGTACACTTTTTTTTTAATCAAATAATGTTAGTTATAAACTTATATATAATATATTTATATTTTTTAATATAGACCGGGTCAAACCGGGCCAATTACTGACCCACCGACTGAACCACTGACCCACTGACCCACTACCTCGACCGGGTCAATGACCGGACCGGTTTTTACAACTATGGTTAAATCTCAATCATTTTTATAACACTTCCCAAGAAGAGTGATACAAGATGTAAAAGTAATTAATTTTTAAATATTTTAAAGGATATTGATAACTTATGTGCTCATATAAAAATGAGGTCACCCCCTTTTTATAAACACAAACCTGAACGTGCCCCATCTTTTGTGGGGATAAGGACAGGATTAGACAAATCTGCCCCTTACCGCGCCTTCCCATCCCTAGCCACCAACTCTTGAAACCAACAGTCTAACACAAATTCATTTCATCTTCTGTCGTTCACTCTTCTCAATATTCGCATTTTGTGTTGATGATTTTCTGACAGTTTCCTATACTGCAATCTTCATTTACAATTTTTTGCATGCTATACTGCAATCTTCATTTACAATTATTTTAGTGGTTTTTTGCTATGAAGCACGAATATTTCGGGAAAAAAAATTTCAACGCTATCAGACACACATACTATATGGATACGTTGGGATACTCCATTTTAACGTATTGATTGTTCCTCATCCGCCATTGATTCGTTGTCGGTCGTCGCTGCTCCTCCTCCACCATCATTTGTCGTTGTTCTTTCTTCCTCCTTTACTGTCGGCTATGATTAAAATAGCGCCACTTTAGCGCGCTATTGCGCATCAGTCGCGGGTTGCAGCACCCAGTCGCTACTTCCACGCCGCAACGCAACGGTTTTTGGTAGCGGTCGTGGCAGCGGTGTGGTTGAGAGCTCTTGCGACTCTATCAGGTCACAATTGAAACAATGGACAGAAAAATGAGAAGAGAGAGAAAAGGACCTGAAGAAGGAGAAGGAGATGGAGATGGCGGTTTGAAAGAAAGAGAGAAGAGTAGAGAAGGTTCTCCGCTCTTTGGGTTCGAAACTAAATGGAGGTAAGGCCCTCCGTTGTGGACTTGCGTTTTTTAAATTCTGTTTTTCACCTTCCACCACATACCCGTAATAACGCATCAACACCGTTCCTTCAATATCTTGCGATATGTGTCTCCTTCCTTGTGGTTATACTTGTTTGTTTTATAAAAATCCAACGTGCGGTGAAACTTCAAATATGGCCCACTTCCACGGCTTTTCATACCTTGCTTCAAATATGTCAATCCTTTTATTATATTTTATTAATATGGAATACACTCTATATATAAAAAATATTATTTAGAGTAAATTACACTCACACCCCTGTGTTTTGATCAAATTTCACCTGATACCCCTCCCTTTTTGCACATTACTTTTACCCTATCTATTAACGTCTTTAACTAATGTTAGTTGAAATATGTGAGTAGACAACATTGTTCTTATATTTCAATTGTGAAACCCAAATTATCCCCTTCCAATTAGTTTCAGAATTTAGGATTCACGTTTCATTCATTTTCACCATTCGCGAGTAATGTTCATCTTCCTCTTGTTGGTGAGTTCTTCTTCAGCGTCCAGGGGGTGCGAGTTCCTCTTTCTCTCACGACACTCATGTTTCATTCCTCTTCACCGTTCGCAAGTTCTTCACTGTTCCTATTCGAGTTCGCGAATTCTCCATTATTCCTCTTCCCGTTCGTGAGTTCTCACTACTAAAAAAATAGCTTTTAACATCGCTACATTAATATTGGTTTTCTGTAAAATCGACGTTAACGAAAATGCGGTGGCAATTTTGTAATTAAAATGACATGGTTAACATCGGTTTTGTTAAAAACCTATAAAAACCAATGTTAACGTCTTCCTGTTAACATTGATTTTATTAAAAACCTGTAAAAACCGATGTTAACCTCTTCCTATTAACATCAGTTTTGTTAAAAACCTGGAAAACCGATGTTAACTTAGTAAAAACCGATGTTAACATCGGTTTTCCAGGTTTTTAATAAAACCGATGTTAACCTATTACTGTTAACATCGATTTTTCAATGAAAACCGATGTTGTTGATATTATAAGACCTGAAACCTTCTTCACTCTCGTGCCTTTGTCTCGGTTTCTGTCTCGTCCTTCGCTACGCCTTTCTCTCAGTTGCTCTTAGTGTCATTGTCACGGCGGTTCCATTGTCGGCTTCGAGTTCCATTATCAAGGGCTTTCTCTCAGTAGCGTTCGTTCCTCCGTTTGTGTCACATCTCCCACTAGGTATGTGTACTTCCGTTGACGAAACCATTAGCTTCTTTTTATTCTACATTTGTGTTCTTCTGGTTCTAAGCTTCTTTTCGTCTTGTGTAGCTTGTTGTCCTCTATTGCTGTAACTTGTTTTCTCTTTACTAGCAACAAAAACTGTGAGCTAAGGGAACAAATCCAACAAAATCGTGAGCCTTATACCTTTTCTCTTGTGTTCAAAGTTGTTATAATGTAATGGAGATGCTTTGCGATTGTATGTAGATTGATTTGTTTTACCTGTTTTGGAGATGCTTGTAATGGTTAAAAAATTTCCATATTGTAGAGTATGTTATGAAGCAACTGATTTTGCATATTGATTCCTGGACCACAAAGTAGTTAATGGTTAGGATTGAATGTTATGGAATTGAGAAAGTTGTGTAGATGGCTGGTTGAAGAATTTAGGACAACATAGTTGTTGATTAAGTATACCAACAAGGTAGCCTATTAACCATTAAGTAATGATAATTTAGTACAACTTAGTGGCTGATTTTAGTGTTTTCTACAAGTAGAGATTTTAGCGTAGCTCACTAGTATTTGCTTTGGACTAGTACAACTGTTGTTGGAGAACTACTATCATCATTACTGGACCCATACATAATCTAATAGCCATACAAATTAGCTTTAAGTTAGGAAAAGTCCACTCATATGTCATATCCCGTTGAATTTGCCACTCATTATCATTAGTCCAAAAATGTATATATTGATAATAATGAAGAGTTCATTTGCAGGGATATATGAGAGAAAAGGGGAAGGGGAAGACCACCTTGGTTCTGTAATTTGGTTCTGTAAAAAAAAAAATTAGCTTAGTGGCTTTCTAAGGTACCTTTAGTTCAAGAATAAAAGTGTTAGCTTTGCTTGGTGATATACTCTGCTTTTGTTTCTTAGTTGCTCAAACTTTTAATGGACAATGCATACAAGCATAAGATTCTGATACATGCCAATTTGGTTTCTCTCCTATTTGCGAATATCTTTGATACAATGCTTTAGATACATCAACTTAGGCCATTCACATTTCCTTATTTGTTGATTTCGCGTAATGAATGGTATGAAATCCATGATGTTTGATTAATGTATGCTACTCCATGCAACTCTCCATGAGTAGTTTTTACTGTGACACCCACCATGAATATGTGAACCCAGTGATCATACATGAACCAAGCTGAGTTTGATTGAGTTGGTTTGGTTTGTCCTTAAAAATTTTCTAAGTCCAAACTGACCCATTTACAATGCTTTACAAAGTTGGTTGGGAATATTCTTATTCCCCTATTTTGTTTTAGATGAACAAGGGCACGAGGTAATTTTTAAATTGATGTTGTTACTCTCACAAGCACACTCATGGTCATCATTAAAATGTATAGAACATTGAAACACATAGAAGGCGGTGCACATTCTCCAAACAATTAATAGCCACCTTTAGTTACAAATGATTGAGTCCATCATATCGTACATTGATATTTCGTATTGATATATGTTGGCAACACTTCCTTTCATATTCCCACATTCTACTACTAATTAATAGGTTGCTTTAGGCTAATCATGTGAATTTGAAACAACTGATTTGTTGGAATGGTTTGAGTGTAATTGGATTTGGAAAGTGTAATGACTATTTGTAATTGTAATTTGTAGGCTTCTTGTACTATCCCTAAACTATAGTGTGTGCTTAAGGTTAGCAAGAAGGAATTGCATTTGTCTAAAATATTGTGGTAAGATACAAATGGGATATGGAGTGGTTGGTGCAACTTCTTTTTCCTTTAAACTATATATTTCTCCTAAGACTAAACAAAGAGAAAATGTGGTTTATTCTAACAAGACATTGCATGAACAAATTACATGAACAAATTACATGAACTCTAGGACATGAGCAAACTCTAGCAAGGGTATGGATCAGTAAATTCATTTTTTGATTCTTGAGCTGATTTAATTGTTAATTTTGTGATCTTGATTCTCTTGAACTATACCACATTGACTGCGTGGCTTGAAGGCTTCCAGTTATATTGCTCACATAAAATGATGGTTCAGATATTGTTTGATGGGCTAAGAGAATAGCTATTAAGCATGAGCATAATGTGGGAGCATCTTGCAAGAACTGATTGCATGCTCTGAGTCATGATAGTGTACAACACTAGATTTTTGTGGATTTGAATTTTCGTTATGTTATAGGATTTTCTGTTTTGAACTTCATGGTTAAATTTGTAATTTTGTAGGCCGTGAGTTGAAATTAACTTATGTTATTGTCAATTTCATGTTTAATTAAATTAGATGTAGTACAGTTTCTTAATGGGAGTTTGAACTTTACCCCCAGCAATGAGTATTGATATTGGAGCTTAAGTGATTACTGATTTCTGATTTTTGTTTCCTTTCCCTTTTTCATGTGTGTGCCTGACATGAAAATAAAGAAGCTCTATATAATAGTTGATTTTGTAATATTGCAATTTTGTAATAAAGCTTGATAGATGAATACATGTGGGTATCAATGTCTCTGGACCGTGACATTAGGTTAATGAAGTTGCATACTATGGTATATTCATTATTCATTTTGCTATGTCGATATGAATATGATGGTACCTAATTTATTTGTGGGCAGTTTTGAAAGCAGCTCTAGAAGCCTTCTCATTGCTATATACAAATATACAAAGCAAACCTTAATACATTCATAATCTCATATTGTTCATATAGAAACTATTTGAATCCATTCAACTCTAAACATCACATATATTTAACACCATTATGTTGTATGGTCATTGTAGGTCGTAGGCCCTTTTGCCTTTTCCTGTTTAGCTCGTAGTCACGACCTTCTTTGTTAGAGATTTCACACTGATCATCATCACAGGTACAACGTCCTTCATATTTTTGTTGTATGACTGTGGGAGTGCTGTTGTGTGTTGAGTTTACCAATGTGTTGAGTTTAAATGTAAACCAGGTTTTGTTAAAAATAAGGTATATAGTCTAATGTTCTATATTCATTGTAGGTTGTAGTAGAGGGAACCCTTTTCTTGTCTACCTCATCGTCACCACCTTCATTGTTGGACATTTGACACAGATCATCATAATAGGTGCAAATATGTTTCATATTTGTGTTGTACAATTTGTCTTACATATGTCTGGTTTTAAAATATTGTGTATGTCAAGTATGCATGTTGCCTTTTCTTTACAATTAATGTTCATTATGAGTGAACTTTAGTTTCCCGTTTGAGATTGATTACAGTGATTCTTCTGGACAGTTTGGATTAATCATTGTATTCAATCTTGAATTGTCCATTTGGACAGTTTGGGAAGGCTCATATTTTTTTAGTATATTCATATGTATAGGTTGTGATTCTTGTCTTAAATATGATGAAATTTCGGTACAATGCATTTCACTTTGTTCTCCGGGTGCATACTTGAGTGTGGTGGAACTCATGTCACCGCTTTCATGTCGTGTACTTGGAGACCAAAGCGAAATGCTGACAAAATTTTGTAATACTTAGATAAGAGACTCAGCCCATACATATGAATATACTATACAAATATGTCTTCCTGAATGGGATAGGGCCACACCTTGAATGAAAAAAGTGAGGTTTTCATGCATGGAATAACTTTGTGAGTATCACAAAGTTATTAATTACATGGATCGAAGTATGATGAATGCAAGTTGCATCACGATTGAGTATGAAGAAGGCGTTGAAAAGTTCTTGCAATTTGCCTCATAAAGAAGCCGACCGGATGGGGATGGAAAATATTCTGCCCCTGTATCAATTGTTTGAATGGTAGACGGCAAACACTTGACGACATACGGGAGCATCTTTTGTGCGATGGGATTAAGAAGACTTATACAACATGGATATGGCATGGCAAATTGACAAACACGCAGAGGGTCTCACAGACTGGACAGGTTGATGTTGACATCAGAGATCGATTAGAGGATATGATTCATGATCTGGGACATGAGTCTTTTCAACAAGCACATGCCCCTACGTATGATACATTGGAAAGTGATTCGAAGAAGCCATTGTATCTGGGGTGCAAAGAGTCATTGACACTGTTGTCAGTGGTGTTAAATCTGGTAAATGTCAAGGCCAGATATGGGTGGAGTAACAAAAGCTTCAGTTCACTGCTTGAGGTAGTTCAGAACATGCTTCCAAATGAAAACACGTTGCCAAGAAGTTACTATCAGGCCAAGAAGATTCTTTGTTCGATGGGTATGGAGTATTAGAAAATTCATGCTTGTCCTAATGATTGCATATTGTACAAAAATGAATTTCAAGAAATGCATAAATGCCCCAGGTGTGGGGTATCACGGTATAAACTGAAGGCCGATAACAACTGTAGCATCGATGAAACCACAAAGAAAGGCCTCTTCGCGAAGGTGTTGTGGTATCTTCCGATCATTCCAAGGTTTAAGCGTCTATTTGCTAATGAAGATGACGCAACAGACCTTACATGGCATGCAGATGGGAGAAACTATGATGGAATGCTCCGCCATCCGGTAGATTTCTCGCAGTGGAAGAAGATTGAACGTTTGTATCTGGAACTCGAGGAAGAACCTAGAAATCTTAGGATTACACTTGCCAGTGATGGAATGAATCCCTATTGCAGTCTAAGTACTCAGCACAGTTCTTGGCCTGTTTTGCTAGTCATTTACAACCTGCCTCCTTGGTTGTGCGTGAAGCATAAATACATGATGTTGTCTATGATGATATCGGGCCTAAGACAGCCAAGAAGTGAGATTGATGTTTATCTAAGTCTCTTGATTGAAGACTTGGCAAACTTGTGGGATGAGGGGGTTGCCATGTTTGATGGGTATCATAAGGAGACATTCAAGTTGCGTGCAATGCTATTTTGTACCATTAATGATTTTCCTGCATACGGGAATTTGAGTGGATATAGTGTTAAGGCCATCATGCATGCCCTATCTGTGAGCAAGACACGAGTTACTTGCAACTTAAACATGGAAGAAAAATAGTTTACACTCGCCATCGACGTTTTTTGAAACCTTATCACCCTTATCGGTGATTGAAAAACGCATTTAATGGAAGTCAAGAGCATGAAATTGCACTGATTCGGTTAACCGGTGAGTAGGTTCTTGAGCGGGTTGAGGGCATCCATGCTGTATTTGGAAAGACTCAAAAGAAGTAGAACGGTAATACTTGCATATGGATGAAGAGGTCGATATTGTTTGATCTTCCATACTGGTCTGATTTAGATGTTAGACATTGTATCGATGTTATGCATGTGGAGAAAAATGTGTGTGACAGTGTCATCGGCATGTTGCTTAACATTCAAGGCAAGACAAAGGGTGGTTTGAACACTCGTCAAGATCTTGTTGAGATGGGTATACGTGAGAAGTTACATCCTAGGTCCGATGGTAAGAAAATTTACTTGCCTCCAGCATGTCACTCTTTGTCAAGAAAGGAGAAAATAAGTTTCTGTTAGTGTTTGGGCCAAGTTAAAGTGCCACAGGGATACTCTTCAAATATTAAGAGCCTTGTACAGATGAAAGATCTGAAACTAGTTGGATTAAAGTCTCATGATTGCCACGTGTTGATGCAGCAATTGTTAGTCGTGGCAATTCGAGACATTTTGCCTAACAAAGTGAGGCATGCTATAACTCGCCTGTGCTTTTTCTTCAATGCCATTTATACGAAAGTCGTGGACCCTGTAAAGTTAGATGACTTAGAAGAAGATGCGGCAATTAACTTGTGTCAGTTGGAGATGTATTTTCCTCCTTTATTTTTCAACATGATGGTTCACTTACTTGTCCATTTGGTGAGGGAAATTAAACTGTGCGATCCTGTTTATTTACGATGGATGTACCCGATTGAGCAATACATGAAGATCTTGAAAGGGTATATAAAAAACCTACACCGTCCAAAAGTGTCCATAGTTGAAAGGTACATTGCCGAAGAAGCTGTAGAATTTTGTTCAGAGTACCTTGAAAAAGCAAAACCTGTTGGTCTTCCTGAGTCGCGACATGACAAGAGAGTGGGAGGAAAGGGTACACGAGGGTTTCATGTTATAACGCCTACTTTGCAAGAATTGCAACAAGCTCATTTGTATGTCCTCAATAACAGTAATGAAGTCCTACCCTACATGATTCGTCACCAGACATTACTCAAGGAAAGGAATCCAAGAATGACGAAGAATGGGCTGTTGAAAAAGCATAACAAGACTTTCCTAAATTGGTTTAAAGACACAATACTTTGTGATGAATCTGCATCTGAAACAATGAGGAAGTTAGCAGATGGGCCAAAAATAAATGTTAGAAGTTGGCAAGGGTACGATATCAACAAGTACTCCTTCTACACCAAACAACAAGATGAGAAGAGCACAATGCAAAACAGTGGGGTTAGCCTAAGAGCTAAGTTGCAGCACTTCGCTATTGTGCATGACCACAATCCACTTTTGGCGTACTTGCCTTACTTTGGAGTCACTAATGACATTTGGGAGCTTAATTATGTTACTTTCATTGTGTGAGTTTTCAAGTGCAAGTGAGTTGATATCAATAGCAGTGTGAGAATCGTGGACTTCAAATTTACTTTAGTAGATCTTAACAAGCTAGGTTATCAAGATGAACCTTTGATCATGGCAGAACAAGCTAAACAAGTGTTTTATGTTCAAGATCCATGTGATGAAAGGTGGTCAATGGTACTACATGGAAAAATCATTGGTATTAATCTTGACGATGATGATTCAACCGTGCCACTCGATTCTTGACACCAATGACTGACGTCAATAGAGAACATGTTCTTGACGGCGTTCATGCAACTCGTAATGATCATGATGAAGGAGAATTAATTAACATCACTTAATGTAATTTTCTTAATAACTTTTTCGCCATTTACAATTTAATATGTAACCTTATTTGTCTCTTAACTTTACTTATCTTTGTTTTTGTTTTTAACAGGGTGATGACTACACCACCGACCTCATCTCCTCCTCCTGAGTCTGCACATCCTCCGCCTGAGTCAGCACCTGCTTGTCCTGAGTCACCACCACCTCCTCCTCAGTCACTAGCACCGCCTACGGAGAATAAGACTAGGAAAGCAACATGGTTGCGTTCACTGGCTACTAGACCTCCAGGTGCTGACAGACCAGTGGTTCATGTTGATCCTACCACTAGGAGGTGTGATGGTCCTCAGGCGAAGAAACTAAGGACATACCTAGGGATCGTTTCTAGAGACAAGGTCGATGTCACCATTGCCACATGGAAGGAAGTTCCTGATGCGCAAGAAGGAGTTGATATGGGAGGACATTCAGGTATTACAATTAAATCGGCAAAAGAACCAAAATGGTGTTTTTTTTAAAACTTACCGATAAGGTGCGTTTTCAAAAATATTTGCAAATCTGGTGCAGGAGGGTACCTATATTTACAAATCTGGTGCTATGCAACATGCCTGATTCAGGCATGTTGCAGCAGCACCAGATTTGGTAGATAAGGCCCCCCCGCTCCGCAGGTCCTTCATATCTTGGCTTCCAGTGTTCTGTCTCTGCTAAACTGCCTACCATGCCTACCATTCGAGTGTATTTTCATTTTTTTCAGAGATTTTTGAAGTTGTTTTGAGTGACGAGAAGCCTGAGTTCAAGTGCTGATTCTGTTCGCGTTTGAGGGATGATATGTGACAATGGTTTACGGTTAAGGGTTTAGGGTTTGGTGGGCATGGTACGTGACGTTTGGGCTAGGGTTGGGTTAGGCTTAGGTTTCATGATTCTGGTTGCATAGTTTAGGGTTAGTGGGCGTGTTGAATGACGTCCTAAACCCCAAACACCATGTACGTCTGCCCACACAACCCTAACCCCTCACCTGAATACCCAACCCCTAAAACCCAACCAAACCCTAAACCCAAGACCCTAGCCAAACCCTAAACTCCAACCAAACCCTAAACCCTAAACCCAAGACCCATCCAGATTAGTGAGTTCAATGTTTTGCTTTAGAGCTTGAAGCTCATGTTTGAAGAGTCTGCGAAGATGAGCCTTAATATATCTGGTTGGTTAAAAGTTTCTTTAAATCTTGATTCTGTCTCAAGGAAGAACTACATTAATCACGTACATCAAACAGAGAAGCTGTTGGGGGTCAAGTGTAATGGAGAAAGGCACCTCAAAAGGTTCTTCCTCGTTGCTTCTCCAAATAGTGGCACCAAGGGGGAAGACCTTCCTTGCAGTTGGCATATGCTAAAAGATCAAGTTTTTTTTGGATTTGGAGCAGCAATGTGCCTTAATATGTTGTTATTTGTTGTTCAGCTACCTTCATCA
>PYAF01003204.1:1001142-1011517 GCA_007407185.1 Glycine tomentella
CATGCCCAGCAAACCCTAATCCCTCAAACACGAACAGAATCACGACTCGAACGCATGCTTCTCGTCACTCAAAACACCTTCAAAAATCTCTTAAAAAACAAAAAAATACCAGAATGATGGCAGTTTAGCAGAGTCAAAGAACACTGGAAGCCAATATATGAACCAACTGGGGATCGGGGGGGGCCTATTTGCAAATCTGATGCAGCTGTAACATGCCTGAATTATGCATGTTACAACACGCCCAATCTAGGCGTGTTGTAACATGCCTAATTCAGGCATGTTACACTGCACTAGATTTGTAAATATAGGCTCCCTCTTGCACCAGATTTGCAAATATTTTTGAAAACGCACCTTATCGGTAAATATTTTAAAAGAAAAACACCCTTTTGGTTCTTTTGCCCAATTAAATCTCCATGGTGATTGCCTATAGTGATACAATATGAATGTTATTCTAACAGTTAAAGAAACTTCATTATAACGCAGGCTGAATTTCAAATACCTGAAGCGTTTGACCAATGGACTAAGAAGAAAATTCTGCATACAGTAGGTGAGCGATGGAGGCAATTCAAGTCAGACCGAACCAAGAAATGGGTCTTGGGAAAGGGCAACGACGACGATGCTGATGTTGTCTGCGAGAAATATGGCATCAGTAAGGAAAAATGGGCCTAATTATGTGAGACACGTAGAGCCGCTTCCTGGGAGGTTAGCCAAGTTATTGGTCGCCTAAAAGACAACATCAGGGTAGAGCTGGAGTAGTCCATCACTGATCGACTTACACAATCGATCACTGAAACAATTATGCAACAGGTGATGATGAGCTTCAGCCAATTGCAGACCCAGATGCAGTCTCGTGGTGCCATGCAGCCTCCAGAGGTTCAGTCATGTCCTCTTGGTGCCCGTGTCAGCACCAAGGGAAGCTGTGTCGATCCCTCGGGGAATGACCCAAACACGGGTGCATCTGACAGGCGCGGGTTGTATGCCGATGACAATCCTCCTCGCCTTATTGCACTTGGCAGAGTTTATGAGGGATCGATGACTGTGCACAATGTCCCTCTTGCCACTGATCAAGTAAGGTGGGTGTTGAGGAAGTACGCGATGCTGATGCTCGTGTCCCTGTACCTACTGACGAGGTTCAGTTAGTGGGGCATGCACTTAACACTTTCAATGCTTGGCCAACACATCTTGTACATACAATTTTGCATAAGGTATTTCATTTTTGCCTTCTTTCTTCTCATTTACAAATGATTTGTCACATATAAAGTTAACCTGATCGTTCACTTATGGTTGTTAACTGTGTAGGATAAACAAGAACCCAAGGGACCGGCAAAACCTGAAGATAAGCCGAAAAATATTTCTAATCCCTTGTACCAGATAGCATTGACCATCCCCGATCTTTTCCTCAGACCCTTCCAGGTGCCATGGGACCCAGAGATGTTCGGGGTGCATAATGACAACTTCCCCTTGTACATCAAGCATTAGGATATTTCGGAGATCATCCATGGTGGTCAATGTCTCAACATCTCTGTTATACAATTATGGGTTCTATAAGTCACTTGCAATTAACTAGCATTACTTGGTGAATTGTTTTATATTCTTGCATAATTGACTTGATTTTCACGGTACAATAGGCTCATATTAATCAATTAACCCTGCAATCGGATCATGCCGATGTGTATGGATTCCTCGAACCACAGTCCATACAGAGATCTGACCAATCTCAATTTCAAATCGAGGACTATATGAAGAAATGGATGCAGATTTCACAGAAACATGTCTACCTTGCACCTTATTTGAATGGGTAAGTATAAATGAGTATCGCAATTTAATTAATGTATGCAGTATAATAATCTGATTTTTGACAATGCAGTGCACATTGGCAACTAGTAGTTATATGTTTGAAGGCCAATGTAGTCGTCTGGTTCTGTTCGTTGCATAACAGGCCTGATAACTACCTTAAAGGAATTATTAACAGGTAGCTTCTAATTTGTAACACATTTATGTTATTTCTATAGTTGAAAGGTAAATTGTACACTATGCATGCATGTTTCTCTTAAGCAGTGCTTTGAAGGGAGTCCATGACACCGAAGGAAATAAATCAAAAGCTACAACTAAATGGATTGCGCTTAATAAATCATGGTTTATGTATTGAAAATAAATTTTATTACTATTTACACTAATTGCCATTTAACTTTGACTATCTTTTTCAATTTAGTGTAATAAGCAAACATGAAGCACTGAGTGTGGCTATTATGTCATGCATTGGATGTCGACAATTGTCCAAGGAGGCTTCACAGATAGTTAGGATATGGTAATTAATTGTCTAATTCAAAACTAATTGTTTTTTTACTTGTTTTTGTTTTGTACTTATTAAATTATGTTTTCTTATGTGATGCAGTATTTCACTGATCAAAGACCACTGGAAGCCAACACCTTGAAGGCTATTAGGGTTCAATGGGCGAAGTTTTTTCTTAAAATTAGAGATGACATATTAGTAGCTTAGGTGGTGATTGGATTTTCAAAACATTTGTATAAACATTAGGTTAGGAAATTCTTTTAAGAAAACTGATGTTAACTTAGAAATCAACATTGGTTTTCTTTGCAAAACCGATGTTGTTTACATGAAATCAACATTGATTTTGAAAGTAAAACTGATGTTGATTTCTTGTAACAACATTGGTTATTACAGCAAAATTGATGTTAACAAAATTAAACAACATCGCCTGATTCAACATCGGTTCAAAACTGATGTGTAATTTCAAAAAGAACCGATGTTGAATGTTGTTTTTCTAGTAGTGTCTCCACTGTTTCTCTTCCAGTTCGTGACTTTCATGAGCTCCTCCGTTTGTCTTTCTCTTCGACATTCACGAGCACTATGTTTCTCTTCTCATTCCACAATTTCTGTTCACGCTAGCGTTATACTTGTAAGTGACCATTGGACTTTGTATATATGTTACTTTTTAAGATTATTTATTTAATTTTAATTGTTTATTGTTGAAAATAATAGGAATACTTCACAACAACCAAGAGGGGGGTGAATTGGTTGAACCTTGGTATTTTAAAATCAAATTCAAATCAGAGTTTTTTTTCAAGATCTTTATCACTTTTAAACCAAGAAACCTTATACTCAATCAAATAGCTTTGTCCAAGAATTCAATAGATCAAAACCAAACTTGTTGTGCAATGAATATGATTCAAAGAATAAAAGACAAATAATAAGATGAGAATAGAAATAAGAACACAAGAAATTTATACTGGTTCACTTCAAATCATGAAGCTACATCCAGTTTCTTCCAAACAACACTAGGTTAAAGTTCCACTATTATAAAAATATTCTTACAAGCTTTTACAAAAATCTCCCCTTTATCAACCCTAGACAAAGAACAGAAATCAAAAACCCTATTAGAAATCTAAGGAGAAAGTGTGGAAAATAACGAACACTCACACTTAACCAAGAGGGGGGGGGGTGAATTGGTTAACCTTGGTAAATTAAAAATTCTTTGAACAAAATCAGTATTTAAAATCAGTGTTCTATTGCCCTTTGGATCTTTATCACACAACCAATTGAAAATCTTTATCCAAGATCAATCCAAGAATTGTTATGCCACAAGATTAAACACACAAAACAGAATTCACACAAGGTATAATCAAAACTGCAGAATATAAATCAAGACACAAGATTTATACTGGTTCACCTTAAAACCTATGAGGCTACATCCAGTTTCTTCTACTCAACACTAGAGTAGAGTTCCACTATTGCAAATATTTTTCTTACAAGCAATTACAAGATTCTCTTCATCAACCCTAGATGAAGTTCATAGATCTAAAACCCTATTAGATCCTTAGAAGCCACACCCACACTGAGAACACTACTCAGCTGTCCTTGGAGAAACCCTATCTCCCTTAGAGAAACACTATCTCCACTTGCAAGAAAACCCACTTACAATAGAATCAACAAAATCAAAGTTACACCAGAAAACTTTTACACCCACAAAGAGCTAGGAAAGAATTCACCTGATGATCCAGGTATGAAGGAAAAACTCAGGTTGAATGCAAACCAATGATGCAGAACAACTTTCCTAATCCTTTGTGAAAGAACTAGCTTGCTTCACTAACACCTTAGTGACCCATGAATGAAACTATGGAAGCAAGACTCAAAGAACCCAGAAGAATACCCTTGTGAAACTTTAGAAAGCTTAAACAATGCTCAGAATTCATAAAGATTAAGTTCTCTTATTATCTCTATTAGTTGTTGATCACAAGAGGCAAGGGTTCAATTTATAGTTAATTTCGTAATAGAATTAATCGATTAAAAGCGCTCCCCACGCTCCTGTAATCGATTAAAACATTTAATGCAGGATCAGGATTTCAGTTAACGGACAAAATAATCGATTAACCCGAGGCGTAGTCGATTAAACCAGACTGAGCAAAAATCCTGATTGTGAAGTGTAATCGATTACATCCAATTGTAATCGATTAAGACAGTTATTACACAAATCATGTTTGTAAAAGATAATAGATTACTTTCATTGGTAGTCGATTAAGCCAACATGAGTGCCAAACATGAATGAACTAAATAATCGATTACAAGGATTGGTAATGGATTAAGGCAGAGTGACTGAGTTTTCCAAATAAGCATGTAATCGATTACGATATACTGGTAATCGATTAAAACAGTCACAAGGCCAAATCCTAAGTATGCTGAATTTCGTGTAATCGATTAATCCGATGTAATAATCGATTAAAGTGTTCATGATGAGTTTTCCAGAAAGCATATGAACAAAATAATCGATTCTCTTAATGCAGTAATTGATTAATCCGACTATACACTATTTTTCCAAAACACTTAGCTTTTTCTTAAGTTCCAAACCAATTACTAAGCTTCTATATGATGCAATGCTTAAATGATATATGAATGATATGTATTCAAAGCATGGATCATCAAAAGATGCTTTCAATCCTTTTTACATTAAATCACAAACTTCATCTTCAAAGCTTAAGCCATGTTGAAAGCCAAAACATCCAAGACTTAGCATTGCTTGATTCTTCACTTGATCATTATGCAGCTCCCCCTCAAATCAACAATCTCCCCCTTTTTGGCTTTAAACATGCCAAATTTCCAATTGAAAAGCAATGGGTCTTTGTGATTGAAGGGAAAGGCTTCATACATTTTTGTACTTTGCTTAACACCTGAAAATTTAAAAAGTTCTTTCCAAGAACAAGTGTTAAAGGTATCTGAGCTTGATTCAATATTTATTCCTAATGTATATGTGTTAAATACAATTAGTTTCCAGCCTTAACTCCCCTTAAATTTCCCTATTTATGCAACTGAAATTTTTGGTAAAAAAATGGCACGAAAAATAGAGGTGAACAGAGTATGATGCAGAACACTCTCGTTTCCTTTTGATTTTCAATTATTTTCCCCCTATTTGGCTTTTGAAAGACAAAAATTGAATGCACAACGGATAATTGATGAACAGAAATCATAAATTTTCATTAAATTAGGTAGAGGAGTACATTAAGGTGCTGAAATGAAACATAAAAAAACAGAGTACATTAAAAATTAAGAAAACATAGAAAGCATAAGAAACTAAGGCATAAAACATAAAACCTAAGGCCTAAAAGTCAATTGATTCTTCATCCATCCTCAGAGTTGACTCTATATCATCCAATCTTTCATTGATCTCCCTGAAAGATCCTTGAACTTCAGCCTGGAAATTATGTTGCATTTGCAAGAGGCCATCCATCTTGGTAAGCATTAAAGCTTCAAACTGTGTGTGAAGAGGCTTATCAGATTGCTCACCAGTGCTTGTAGAGCCTCCCACATCTTCATTATCAGCCACAAATGGTTCCTGCTGTGGCTGAGGCCTTTGCTGAGGTTGTCCTGTTACCCATCCATCAGGGGTCTTGTGCAGGCCAATCTTGGAGAGGTGTTTCTCTTGGATTAAGCTATTTGAGGAATTTGTGTTATCCACCACCTCATTTGATACATCTATGCCAAAGTGATCAATGAACCTTGACACAAGAATAAGATAAGGAAAGGGATAGTTGACAAGCCTATTTGATTTCATCATTATTTCTTTGAAAATAAGAACCCAATTCATTAGGATGGAATTGAGGAGACCATACATCAATTGTAGGTCCTCATCAGTAGCTTGGGCATGGTTTGTTGCCCTAGGAGTAAGGATGTATGTGATAAGGTAATGGATAAGCCTATTTTCAGGAGCCATATGTAACACACCGTAGGCCTCCGACGTGTTATCATTAATAATATCAGATTAGCGCATAAAACACAATAAAAGACATAAGCGGAAGCATAGAATCGTTTTCATGATACATTATGTATGGAATCATAAATAACTCATATCACAAATACACAAGAACCATAATTCACGCCCCTGCTGATCCAGTTTCTCAAATCAAACATTATTAAGACAGATAACAAAAATTCTTAGGCAGAGTAGCAAAATACAACACATATACTCAGGGGAAAGTATCATATACAAATCATCAAAGGTCTGTACAATATATACATCTCAGTTTCACACCACACCATGGTGCTACAAAATAATATCAACCCTCAGCAGAGGTGTACAGAACTATACATCAAACACAAAATAAAATATGGAGCCTTCATGCTCTCTATGTTGCTCCTCAGCAAAGCAGTCTAGTCTCTTATGGGCCTCTTGCCCTGAGACTGCTCTTCTCTTCTAGAGGGTTCACCTGAAACCACATAAACCCCACACAGGGTGAGATAACATATCTCAGTAAGCTCAGGATCCATGGAGGAATATCCTCTATCCTGGCCCACTATCATAATACACACAAACAAGTATCATAGTCAAATGGCTCACTGGCCTAGCCCTCTGGCTTTCACAACAACACAACATATCATACAAACGTGGCTAAACATTTCAGAGTAGGAGGAATATCCATCTCCTGTAATAATGCCACGGAATAGGAGGAATAGCCATCTCCTATATCAATATCTCAAAGTAGGAGGAATTGCCGTCTCCTAGAATGGGAGGAATAGCCGTCTCCCAGTGTGAGGCCGGAACTCACACCTGTGTCATCCCATTGGGAGCTACCCCTTTGCATGGATACACAATATATGGTACCTCCGAGAATAGAAGGAATAGTCGTCTCCTATTCCCTTGGCCTAGGGGATCATCATCACCCTGAGATCATCATCACCCAAGAGCCAGCCATATTAGGAGGAATTGCCATCTCCTAGGGAGTTCCATATCTATCTATTGGCCAATAGATCTATCTCAATCACAATCACATCACAACACATTTCAAGCACAGAGACACACACACACATATATATATATATATCATCACAAGAATGCAGATATCCATGCATGCATTATGAACAAACCACAACTCCCCTGGAGTGTGGTGTGGCACACAAGATGGGAATTCATCCCCAGGGACACTGAACTTACCTGGAACAATATCACTCTGTGGTCTGGTCCCTGCTCTGTGGCTCCCGCCACCAATAATCTCAGAATCAACGCCTATTCAAGGCACATACAGTTTCATATCAATATCAAGACCACATGCATCAATCACAGGTCAAACATATCAGAATTCCCCTATCCTAGGGTTCAATAGAGCTCAGTCTACACCAGACTCGCTCTCAGACCACACAAGGTCCATCTAGGTTGAATATCAACATCTGAATCAATGTAGACTCAATGCCCCACAAGCCTGGGCATAATCTCTCATCAGCCTCAGATACAGAACGTCGCAGGAGTGATTCAGCCTCACTCAAGGCGCCATTCAATTAGCCACACAGGCTTTAAACAACATATACAAGGCTCTGGCATATCAGATGACAAGCATAAGTGACCATTATACAGGCTACATAGGTAACACAGAGCCAAAACTCAAAGTCATCAAAATCAAAAACTGAAAGCTAATCCTTCATCTATTCATCGCTCTGAACACATCTCTCAACAGGACCCTGGGCTAATTCTAGCCCCAGATAATATGGGTCACTATTCATAAAACCCCCTAGGATCAAAAATAAATGGAGAAACTTGAGTCTCTTACCTTAGGGATGACTCAAAAGACCTCAGGACAACTTCCTCAAGCTCTAGCGCCCTTTATACATCATGGGTCTTTGCCAGTCTCAAGTTCTCTGAGGTTTCTCCCTTGAGAATTCACTTCTCACTCAAAAATGGGGTTTCAAGAGCATAAATTGAAGGATTCAAGCTTTCAAAGGTTTCTCTCACAATCAAAGGTCACAGGAAGGTGTTTAGGACTCAAAACAAGGTCCTAGGAAGCTTGAAACAGTCATTAATGGAGGTTGAAAGTCCAGGGAAGAAGAAACAACTTTTCTCCTCCATTTTTTGAGCTTCTTGCCCTTTATACTCAACCTGCCCAAACTCCCGCGCGATCCGCGCCACAAAGTCGTTGAACCGGCACTATCAGTGCCATCCCCGCGCTAACCGCGTGTACCTTTCGAGACCTTTGGTGCTACCCGCGCCACCTCTGGCGCTGTCCGCGTGAAATTCCAGAGAAAATTGGTTTTCCAGGCCACTTCCCGCACTAACCGCGCGGTCTCTGGCGCGACCCGCGCCGGCTGGAAAACCTCTGGCGCCCCTGGCGCCACATTGACGCCCTTAGCGTTAGCTTCCAGTGGGTCTGGCGCGATCAGCGCCAGCCCTGGCGCCATCCGCGCCGCACCCTCCACAGGGTTAGATGCCAAGAATGAGGGTCCTTACACCATAGGGCCAGTGCTCAACCTATTCCTAATGGGTTGGTTGGGATCACTCAAAGACTCCCTATAGGTACCCATTTTTGTATATCCATCAGGGGTTTCCTCAAACTTCCTCTCCCCCTCATTGTCTACTCCAGCCACAGTTTCCCAAATTTCAGGGGTGATGAGCATCTCAACCCCTTTCACAGTGGTCTTAAAATAGCCCTGCATGGAGCCTTTGCCACATGTGTAAAAGACTTTAACAAGATTAGGGTAATAGGTACCCTTTATCTCCATAAACCTCCTAAGACCTTGGGTCTCTAATAGGATAGGAAAGACAAACCCTTCTTGGATAAACCAATCTAAACTGATGTATTTGGGGGAACAAATGGGTTTGGTGGCATTAAATTGAAGATAATTCATTTTGTCGGACTCTTTGGTGAACCAAATACTAAGCCTATCTAGTGGAGGTTGAGGTTAGGGATTTGAAGAAGACTCACCCACTTTCCTTTTCCCAGTCCTAACCCTCTTTGGTGCTGACATTTTGAAATAGACACAGAAGAATATGGTATCAGAGAAGAAAAACTAGGATAGCAGAGAATAAGAGGATGGTATCAGAGCAAGAACCTAGAGAGGAATGAGAGAATACACAGAAGAGAGCAAAAAAGAAAGTGATTTTGGTGCAAGAATGAAATTGACTCACTAAATCATTATTTATAGGCAAAGATTAGGCACAAAGCAACTCGAATTTTGAAAAATATAGTTGTTATAAGCAGTTAATGCAAGTTAGTGAAGGTTTAAGGCACAAATACGGTTTATTGGGCAGTTACGAAATCCAAAAAATCTGTCAAAAAATGTATAACAGCTTGAATAATCGATTATATCCTTATGTAATCGATTATTCCAGAGCAAATATGACATTGTTTACCCAGTGTAATCGATTATTCCGTGATGTAATCGATTACAATATTGATGGCCAGAGGTTGAAGATGATCAGTAATTGATTATAATGCTAATGTAATCGATTATTTAGCCATGGATGACATTTTAAGCATGAGTATGACCATTTTAATCAATTAAACCGTATGGTAATCAATTATTCCAACACGCCTTAAATTTCTAAATTGATTTTATAATGCCGTAATCGATTATCCCGATAGGTAATCGATTATTCCAGAGTGGCATAATTTTTCATTTATGAAGCGTAATCGACTACGGGTCTTATGTAATCGATTACATGGGCTTGATTTTCAAACAAAACTTGGGTTTTAATGAAAATAATTGATTATCCCGACTCTTAATCGATTATTACAGCACGAGTATCAGAGAACATAGCTTTTTATCATTCTGCACAGCTTTTAACTCTTAGGTACAGAGCATATTACTAACAATACAACTTTTAATGTATGAAATCAGAGCATTTTGATGGTAGTACAACTTTTTATATTTGTTTCATCAAAGATAATGACAAGTTGTAATATCTGGAATTTTAAACCATGAGTTAAGCTTAGGTTAAGCTTGGATTAAGCTTTGAGGTTAGTATTTAAGTTTAGGGAATAGAATTAGGCTTTAGAATCTGTTGGAAGTTGTTTGAAATGCAAGTTTGGGATTTTCTGGCATATGGCGCGACATACTTGGAATGTCACGCGAGTCGCGTGATATGGCCGAGAG
>PYAF01003205.1:12879-36993 GCA_007407185.1 Glycine tomentella
GCGGGTCGCGTGAGGTTGAAACAGTTTCCTTATTTAAATTATATATTTCGAGATTTGGCACTAAATTAGGATTAGTTGCCTTAATTAAATGATTCTATAAATATATTTAGTTTCCTTATTTAAATTATATATTTTAAGATTTGAAACAGAAAATAGGCCTTGTTGCCCTAATTAGATCTATCTATAAATAAAGGCCTCTGGGGGACTAAAGAATCATCTCTTACCACAACACACCATCACCTTCTATCATTCTTTCTTTCTTTCTTCTTTATCATTGGAAGTCAAGAATCAAGGCAAGGTCATCAAGAATGTATTATTTGACAGCTTTTGGTTTCTTGAAGCCTATGGTAGGCTGAACTTGTATTGTGGGAAGGCCATGAACTGATGTAACTCCTCTGTAACTTGAATTGGTATTGAGTTTAATGTTGTTTTGATTATTTTATTCTATTCTGTGCTTATCAATGTTATTCTTATTTGGAATTGGCCATTCTATTTAAGTATTGAGGGTTAGGATTCGCAATGGGAACGTTGGGGTTCTAATTTCTGACATGTTTAGAATAATAGTTACTCTTCGCCTAGACATAGGGATGCGTGGCTACGGATTTTATAATATGTTCTTTTTCATGCTTAACTTAAAAGAATTCACCAAGAAATTGGGTTTTTGAATTAGGTTAAAGGGTTGATTCACTAAGACATTAGGGATTAACTAACTTAGGAAAGGCTTATCCTCCGAATAATCTTAACAAGATCACATGAGATATATTCTTTGAATACTTAGTTTGACAGATTCACTAATGGTTTAGGCTTCTCGATCGAATTAAAGGGTTAAATCGCTGGTTATGACTTTAGTAGTTCTAGGATTTACGAATTTAGGAAAGATTTATCATGTGTGTGACTTAAGATAATAAACCAATCAAGTGAAGGAGGTAGGAACAAAGGGGATTGTGCCTGACCACAATTGTTTCTTCTATTGGTAACTTCTTTATAATTTTATTGCATTTAAATTTTGTTTCTATAATCAACCACAACTCAACAACTACTTCTTTATTCTTATTTTTCTGTTTTAATTTCAATCATTTAGGATTAATATTATTGTAAAAATTACCCCAATCCCTGTGGAGACGATAACTCACTTACCTACTTTATTACTTGTTAACGATCGGTGCACTTGCCGTATATTCATTCGCATAAATTGCACAACACGATGGTTTCCTCCTGCTTTAAGATATTGATATAGGAGAGGGTTTCCTCTTATTCTGTGACTTCATTACAGGAGATGGCTTCCTCCTGCTCTTAAATGTGTAGTCACCTTGTGTAATAAGTGTCTAGTGAGAGACACTGGGATAAGTACCTCTGTGAGACATCTATGAGGTAGGCTAGGAGAGCCTAGATGAGATACTAATGCCATAAATATGGCTATGATCTCTATGATATGGCTGAGCGAGCCAGGATGAGGTGGAATACCTCTGATGTTGTGAGCATCCGGTTATGGACCCAGAGAGCTGGGATGGGTGAAAGCTGGGACAATGCCCTAGGCTTTGTATGTGTGAGCTAGGATGGTTTCCTTAGCTCTGTTTATACCTGTTGTATACGCTTGGGGGTAAACCAGGGTAAGGGAGGATATCCCAGAACCCTGAGCTTACTGAGATGTTTATCTCACCCCTGTTGTGGGTTGTGGTTTTCAGGTGCTTCCTGAGGAGAGGAGCCACCACATGATGTGAAGTGTAGCTGTGAGTGCTGGAAATGGTCATGGGCTGCAGATGAAGATTTGAAAAGTTTTATTTATACCTCTGTCTTGTTCTTGTATCTGTCTTAAGATGGGGTGTGAGTGTACACCCGTTGTACTGTACATGTTATGATGTATGACCAAATGAGGTCTTGTTTTTGAGTATGTATATGTACAGATGATGAGGTTGATGTATAAGGGTATGTTCCTCTTGTTATCCTCTGTTTAGATGTTTATGTATCTGCCTATGTATGTGTTTTTGTATGTTTGTTTTATCTGGATCAGCAGGGGTTTTAGACTATTTTCTTGTGATGTGTTATATTTCATGCATAATGATATCGAGAAAAACGATTCTATCACTTTCGCACTGCGCATAGTTAATGCTGTTAGCGCTATACTGATATTTTGGGTGATAACGCACCGGGTGCACACGGGGCGTTACAATCAACCATGCTAGCAAACCATGGGCTGGTTTGTACAGCCAACACTTGCTCATCAGGAAAAGATTCATTTATTTCAACTTCTGGTCCATCTTGCAAGTTCTTCTCTTGAATCCTAGATAGATGGTCTGCAACTTTATTTTCCACTCCAGCCTTGTCTCTTATTTCCAAGTCGAATTCCTGCAGCAATAACATCCAACACAGTAGGCGTGGCTTTGCATCTTGCTTGTGCAGCAGAAATTTTAGGGCTGCATGGTCAGTGTAAACAATTACTTTTGACCCTACTAAGTATGATCTAAACTTATCAAGGGCATATACAACAGCTAGCATCTCTTTTTCAGTTGTGGCATAATTTACTTGTGCCTCATTTAACAGTTTACTAGCATAATAAATCACATGCAAGCGTTTTTCTTTCCGTTGTCCTAGAACAGCACCTACTGCATAATCACTAGCATCACACATTAATTCAAAAGGCAAACTCCAATCCGGAGCAATTAAAACAGGTGCAATGGTGAGTTTGTGCTTTAAAGTGTTGAATGCTTCAAGGCAAGCATCATCAAAGGTGAACTCAGTGTCTTTCTCCAGTAATTGGCTTAATGGCTTTGAGATCTTGGAGAAATCCTTGATGAATCTTCGGTAAAAACCTGCATGGCCTAAAAAACTGCGAATACCACTTACATTAATAGGGGGAGGTAATTTCTCAATCAATAACAACTTAGCTCTATCTACCTCTATTCTCATTTCAGATATTTTATGACGTAGAACTATGCCTTCCCTTACCATGAAATGACATTTTTCCCAGTTCAAAACCAAATTAGTCTCTTGACATCTTTTAAGAACTTTTGCTAGATTAGTTAAACATGAATTAAAGCAAGGGCCAAAAACAGAAAAATCATCCATAAATACCTCAAGCCCTCTTTCTACCATGTCAGAGAAAATTGAAAGCATGCATCTCTGGAAGGTTGCAGGTGCATTACACAATCCAAATGGCATTCTCCTGTAAGCAAACACCCCAAATGGACATGTGAAGGCTGTCTTCTCTTGGTCTTCCGGTGCTACTGGGATTTGGTTATACCTAGAGTAACCATCAAGGAAACAGTAATAATCATGACCAACCAAACGTTCAAGCATTTGGTCCATGAATGGAAGTGGAAAATGATCTTTTCTAGTTGCATCGTTCAGCCTTCGGTAATCAACACACATTCTCCAGCCCGTGATGGTTCTCGAGGGAATCAAGTCATTGTTGTCATTTTGAATGACCATCATACCTCCCTTCTTTGGAACAGTTTGTACTGGGCTTACCCAAGGTGTGTCTGAGATTGGATATATCATTCCTGCATCCAAAAGCTTAACAACTTCTTTTCTTACCACTTCGTTCATTGTGGGATTTAGCCTTCTCTGTGGCTGCCTTACAGGTTTAACATCAGTTTCCATTAGTATTTTATGAGTACAAAAGGAGGGATTTATACCTTTGAGGTATGAAATTGACCAGCCTATGGCTGACTTATGCTCCTTAAGTACCTTAAGCAATTTTACCTCTTCATGCCAATCGAGCCCTCTGTTAATTTAGATAAATAAGTTAGGAATTAGAATAAAATTAGTTAGTTTATTATTATATTTAATTTAATCTCATTTTATCATCATTTGTGCATTTTAGGGCTTAAAAGAGGAGAATCAAAGCAAAAGATGAAGAAAAGCAAATCAGAAGTCACGCGTGGATCACGCCAATCTCTGCGCGAGTTGCGCCGAATGCCAAAATCAAAGTCCAAGCTCGAAGACCCCACGCGGTTAGCGTGGGAACCGCGCCACCAGCGCCACCTAGTCTAAGCTCCCGCGCCATCTGCGCTAGAAGCCGCACGAACCATGCCACAAGGCCTGGAAGCAGTTCTGATTCATTCAACGCCATCAGCGCCACGGAATCGTTGTTTCCTTATTTAACAAGATTCAGTTCGAAATTGGCACAGAATAAAGGCCTAGTTACTCTAATTAAATCTATCTATAAATAAAGGCCTCTGGACTAAAGAAAAGGGACCTACACACCATTCCACACCTCTCTACACTTCTATACATCATTCTACACCATTGGAAGGCAAGAATCAAAGCTAGGTTACTGCAGAATAATAAGTTATTTGACAACTTTGGTTTCTTTGAAGCCTATGGCAGGCTAAAACTCGTATTGTGGGAAGGCCATGAACTGATTTAAATTCCTCTGTAACTTGACTGGTATTTAATGAGAACTCTTATTGCTTTATTTTACTCTGCTCTTCATTGTTTAATTCTTATCTAGAATTGGCCATTCTATTTAGGTATTGAGGGTTAGGATTCGCAATGGGGACGTTGGGATTCTAATTTCTGACCTTAGTAAAATAACAGTTGTTCATCACCTAGGGATAGGGATGCGTGGCTGCGGAACTTTATAATATAGTCTTTTATATGCTTAACTTGATAGATTTCACCAAGGAATTGGGTCTTTGATTCGGGTTAAAGGGTTAATTCACTAAGGAATTAGGAATTAACTAGAGTAGGAAAGATTTATTCTCCGAGCAAAAGAATTCGGAAACCCTTATGATATGTTCTCTAAATGCTTAGTTTGACAGAATCGCTAAAGACTTAGGGTTCTCGATCGGATTAAAGGGCTGAATCGCTAGTTATCTAGGATTTACGAATATAGGAGAGATTTGTCATTTGTGCTCAAATTTGATAACCCAGTTAAGTGAAAGAGGTAGTGAACATTAGGGATTGTGTTTGACCACAATTGTTTCTTCCATTGGTAATACTTCAACTATTTTACTATTTATTTTTATTTCAGTTTCTATTCAAATCCTCAACACAACAATTATTCAAAAATATTGTCTTTTCCTTTTCCCTTTCCAATTACTTAGAATTGATATTACTGTGAATTTCACCCCAATCCCTGTGGAGAACGATACTCTACTTACCCACTTTATTACTTGTAACGATCGGTGCACTTGTCGTGGTGTGAGCGTATTATAATTCGTCTAACAGCCATGAACAAACCCATCAATTCTAATTATTTACTATTTACAACCATAAAAATCAAATTCGCAGCCCAAAATATAAGTGCAGTGATTCTGACTTTGAAGCCCAAAATGATCCTCAAAATGGCAGAATTAGCCTTGGCTTATTTCTGACAAACTTGTAGATCTTTTTGTTATCTTTCTAGGACTACTATAACACTCCATTCGGAGTTTCGTAGAGCTCTGTAGGTCCTATACAAAGCAGATAGGTCAAGTGAGCATAAAATCAGAAAATACGCTACAATTAGCAATGAAGCCCACTTACTTGCCTAAGACAAAAACTGAATTAGAATGAAAAAATAAAAGTTCAAGAGAAGTCAATTAAGCTAATAAGGATATAAAAATATTTAACTAAAAGCACTCCATCAGCATGCACTTCAAGGCCTTCGTCAATGACGGAAAGCTGATCTTTCCTCCTTCTCCTTCAGTGACTCAAATGGACGAGGATTGTGGGGAAGAAGAGAATATTCCTGCTGATGAAACTGTTGACCAAGCTCCATCTCAGGAAGCTTAATTGAAGGGTCGGGATGCCGGTTTTGATTTGTAATTTTTCCTTTTTCTTTATGATGGGACCTGATTCTCTTTTTTAATGTATTGACATTGTCGGGCTTGTTCTCGAATTTGTTTTTAACAATCGTTCGCTTAATTTCTTTCTTTGTACTATCATCCCTTTTTTAGGGTTCCAATCACACGTATAAACCCATACTACATCGAATTCTATTAATTGACTGGCCAAAATCAAAAATATTTTTCGCCGGCTTCATAAATATCCATTTGGTTTCAACGACCAGGCATTTTATTAAGCAAAAACTTGTCTTTGCAACATGTTTCGGGTTATTATCCTGAACTTAATCCTGGCATAGATTAATTTGCTACATGTAAAATTTTGATTTTCTAATCAAACATTCCTACATTTCGACTTGATCAGGGTTCGCATAGCGTATTTCTCTTGTGCCATGATAATAATTTTAATGCATCATTTACGCTAAAGTTCTTACTAAGTCCGTACGCATGTCGTTCCACACTATCGACAAAAGTTACAACTTTGCGAAATCACAATAAAGACAAAAGTGATTTATTTATAAACCGTCATAAAACGACTCATGATCTTTAAGTCACGATTACTGAATTACAAACTTTTGTTGTAAACAACTCATGATCCCAATGAAAGAGACACAACATGATTTCTGGGTTACGAACTTGTCATAAAACGGCTTATGGCCAATAAAAGAGAAACAACATGATTTTTGAATTACAACTTATGAATCCAACAAAGGAAAACAAATCAATATTTTGCTGAGACCATGGCTCATTGATCTTAACAAAAAACTAACCACTTGTAACTACACATTGGCCCTAGATTTAACTGTAATACACTTTAAGTTTATCTGCATTCCAAGTTCGTTTTATTACTTTCCCCACAAGGGTTTCCAACACGTAGGCTCCCTGTCCGAGTTGCTCTAGAACTCGGTAGGGTCCTTCCCAGTTGGCTACTAACTTCCCATCTTTGGCATTATTGTTTCCAATATCCACTCGTCGGAGCACTAAATCACCTTTGTCGAAAGTTCGAAGCCTTACTCTCTTATTGTACTTGGCGGCTATCAGTTGTTTTGCCGCTAAATCCCGGCAATATGCACTTACCCGAACTTCATCCGCCAAATCCAACTCGATGGCCAAAGATTCATTGTTCTTTTCTTCTTCCTCCTGAAAAACATTCTTTCTCCTCCAAGATGGTTGACTGATTTCAACTGGTATCATTGCCTCACAACCATATGTCATTCTAAATGGGGTTTCTTTGGTGGACGTTTGAGCGGTGGTCCTGTATCCCCATAAAACATAATACAAAAGTTCAACCCAACTAGAACCGGCTTCTTGCATACGCTTCCTTAAGTCGTCTGCAATCACTTTATTTGCAACTTCGGCCTGCCTATTGGATTGCGGGTGTTCCACTGAAGCAAAATGGTGTTTGATATGGAAACCATTCATCATCTCTTGAAATCACTTGTCGATAAATTGAGTGCCATTGTCTGTCACAATTTCTCCCGGGATTCCAAACCTGGAAATGATGTTTCTTTCAAAAAATCTTTGCACCCGAGCTGATGTTATGGTAGAAACAGGTTCTGCTTCTATCCACTTTGTGAAATAATCCACTGCAACTATCAACCATTTCAGTTGTCCTTCTTTTGCCTTGAATGGTCCCAATAAATCCATTCCCCACTTAAAAAAGGGCCATGGCGCCGAGATAGATTGTAACTCAACAGGCGGAGACCATATTATCTTAGCATGCTTCTGACAACTTTCGCATTTTTTAACGTGACTCTTAAAGTCTGCTTCCATTGTTGGCCAATAGTACCCGGCTCGAAGGGCTTTCCTTGCTAATGCTTTGGCTCCCATATGTTGGCCATTTGTCCCTTCATGTATCTCGGTCAACACATAGTCAACTCTGTCTAGATTCAAACAAACCAGCATTGGAGTATGCAATCCTTTGTGGTACAATTCATCCTCCATAATTGTATACATGACTGCATCACGTACCAATTTTTTGGCTTCTACAACATCATCTGGCAAGTTTCCTCTTTCTAGGTAATCAGTCATAGGCCTTCCCCAGTCTTCAGCTGCCGAGATTATCATTACATAACTCGATTTGGAAACTTCTTGCTGAATGACAGTCCTATGATTTCCCGAACTTTTGGTGCTTGCCAAAAACATTGGCCCTGGAATTTTCCCCTCTAGGGATATGACTAACAACGACTGCATCAAATTTAAGCATGATTTCTTTGACCTTATTCAAATATTTGGCCAACAATGGCCCTTTCACCTAGTACCGCCCCTCAATCTAGGCTGTAATAAGTTGGGAATCAGTAAGCACCTTTAACTTTTTCGCTCATTGTTCTTTTGCTTGCGATAACCCGGCTATCAGTGCTTCATATTCAACTTGGTTGTTAGATGTCGGGAAGTTTAACTGAAGGGATTGCTCGATGGCTATTCCTTGCGGGTTTTCAATTATTACCCTAGCTCCACTTCCTTTGACATTGGATGATTCATCAACATATACTTTCCAAGTGTCATCTTCTGTTCCTCCATTACCCAGGGTTAATTCCATGACAAAATCAGCAAACGCTTGAGATTTGATAGCGTGTCGGGCTTCGTATTTCAAGTCAAATTCGAAAAATTGTATTGGTCAGTTAATCATCCTTCCGGCCAAATCTGGTTTATGTATCACTTGCCGAATTGGCTTATTAGTTCTGACAATTATTGTATGGCCCTGGAAGTAGGGGCGAAGCCTCTTTGCTGTTACCAACAATGCAAAGGCTACTTTTTCTAATCTCTGATATCTCAACTCGGAACTTCGGAGATCCCTACTTACAAAATAGACTGGTACTTGGACGTTGTTTGTTTCCCTCACCAATACTGCACTGACTGCTTCATCTCCTACGGATAAGTACAATACTAGTACCTCTCCTGGTTCTGGTTTCGACAGTACAGGTGGAGAAGCGAGACATTTCTTTAACTAATCAATGTTGGGCATTGGATAAGAATCTTTGGGGCACACCTTATTTAAGTCAGTATAATCTGTGCACACCTATCATTTGCCATTAGACTTCCTGACCATCAATAAATTAGATAACCACGTAGTATATTGGATTTCTCGTATAAACTCGACATCCAATAACTTTTCAATGTGTTCCTCCAATGCTTGTTTCCTTTCTGGGCCGAGCTTCCTCTTCTTTTGTGCCACAGGCTTTGATCCAGGATATATTGTTAACTTATGACAGCAAAAATTGGGATCTATTCCCTATTTGCAAGTCTTCCAAATCTCCTGCTAGCTCTGGTCTCCATTCCTTGACATCTTCCCTCATGTCAAGCTCAACCATATTCACTGGTTTTCCCGGTTGGCGTTCCTCCATTTTCCTTCCATTTCGGTCCCCTTGACGTATTCGGGGTGGTGAAGATGGACCACCATCATTATCCTTGACTGTGTTATAATAACATTGTCAGGACTCCTTCTAGTCTCCACAGATTGTCACCACTTTGTCTTTGTTCTCAACCATTTTTATCTTCTGATGTTTAGTTGATATCAACATATCCCACTTGTGGATAGTTGGCCTTCCTAAGATAACATTATATGGTGAGGGAAAATTGGCCACAACAAACGCGACAGGTTCTGATTTAAACACTTCCTTGGTGCCTTAGGTCATCCGAAGGTCAATAGAACCTTTAGGGTTAGTGTTTTCCCCATTGAATCCTATCAACATTGTTTTTCATGGCTTCAAATCTTCTTTGTCAAGATTCATCTTTTTAAACGCACTCCAGAAATTAATATTTGCATAGCTGCCATTATCTACAAACATCCTTTTGACCCGACAATTAACTAGAGTTCCGATAATTACCAAGCCATCTTCATGACCAGACACGACATCTCTCATATCTTCCTCCGTGAAATAAAGCACAGGAGGCTCTGTCCTATTACTTTTGCTTTTAAACTTGGGTTGTTCTCTCACTTAAAGAACTTCCTTGAGATACTTCTTTCTTTGATTGGCAGTATCTCTTCCTCCTCCCAAAGCTCCAGAGATGACATTGCAAACGAACTCAAGTTCTACAAACTCATCCCCATTATCGTTCTGCTTTTTTCTTTTATCTTCTTTATCTCTCCCGGGTTGGGTTTCATTCTGACCCCCCACCTTTACGCTTGTTCTGGTGACCTTAGGTCTTTATCATGTATTGTCTTAATTTTCCCTCTCAGAGATCCTAGCATTGGTCAATAGTATGCCCTGGTCCGTTGTGGAATTCGCAGGATCGGGATTGAGCTACCCCGGCTTTATTATATAACAGACGAGGCCGTTCCATCTTTTTCATGTCGATTAGAGCTACTTCTCTTCAGACTTGTGATCGAGATGCATTAAGTGGATATATTTTTCGTACTTAGCCTCATATTTTTCTGGCTTGAACTTGACATTCGGGTTCCTGCCTTGGTTGTGACCCTCGTGGTGTTACCTGCCTCTTTGAAGTAGACTCCTTCGTCTGGGACTTTTTTCCTTTTCTCTGCCTATCGCATTGGCAATCTACATTTGTTCTAGCTCCGAATACTTTTTTGATCGAGCCCTAAACTCCAACAATGACTTCACCGGGTCTTTGTATATTGATTTCGCCAAACGAGATGATCCATCTAACCCGGCAGAGATGAGATGGACATGTACTTTCTCTTCCAATCCATGTACTTGCAAAGCCGCTTCCTTGAAATGTTCCAGATAACTCTGAAGTGTCTCATCGGGTTGTTGTCATATCTTGCCAAGTGCAAATTCAGACTTAGGTTGTTTTTTGCTGGTGGCAAAATTCAACAAAATTTTTTGTCTAAAATCTTCAAAATTACGGATCGACCGCGATGGCAACATATGGAACCAAGTCTGGGCAGCTCTAGATAGGGCAAACTGTGTAACACCTCGTGTGCACCCGGCGTATTAACATTATACAATATCAGAGTAACGCAGCAAGCATGGAAAAGAATAGTAAAGGAAGCATAAATCCAACATAACATACATACTTTATACATATATGGTGAATTACTGTCATATACAGGCCAATTTTATCAAAACTATACAAATGACCCCTCAGGGTATCAAAATACAACCAAAATAATCAAAATGGGAGCTAACAAGCTCCAGTCATCTAGACCTAGGGTTGTCTTCACACTATCCCAGCTCAGGCCTCTTGCCTTGGGATTTCTCAGACACTCCTGTCTCTGTTCCTGCACATAAGCCCCAAAACAAGGGTGAGATAATCATCTCAGTGAACTCAGGGTTCTCAGAGGTTTCCTTCCCCCTGGTTCACTTTCCAGCATATCATAGCAAATATGTACATCATACAATAAAAGGGAAATCACATCAAGTCAAACCTCAATATAACATATACAGCAACACATAGTGCCTGAGAGAGATCATCCACCTCTGTGAGTACATTCCCTCAGGACTTTCCACTAAGCACCTGAATAGGATCATCCACCACTGTGGGTACATCTACTCAGGACGTACTGCCCAATACCTGAATAGGATCATCCACCACGTGTGGGTACGTCTATTCAGGATTTACATAAACGCCTATGGATTATTCTAAGGGAGATCATCCACCTCTATGGGTACGTTCCCAAAGGGTCCATAGTTCCTCAGTCTACTGGCCAGCAGATTACATACAATCACACATCATAATTATCTAATAACATAGTCCATGCAATAATACACTACACTAGTGTAATTAGCATCATCATAATAAGCAATATAACTTACACTATCTCAAAGTGATCAAATCACACCCTATATCAGGGTTGAGCTAGCACTCAATTGCCAGTAATCATTAAACCATCTCATTAGTATTCACTACATATTCAACATCACAACATCATAGAACATCAGATTACAGCCATATCAAACAATCACCCATGTTAGGTGCAGTGAAACACAAGCAGGGAAACGATCCCTGAAAACACTAAGCTTACCTGGTCGTAGCTCAGAAGTAGCTCCCCTAGTCTCTTGGTGATCTCTACCCGCAGTGTGCACGTCACGCCCTACAGTAGGCATGAATCAAACAATCAGAAACGGTATTTAACCGTTTATATGGAAGGAAACACCTTCCCATTCATAACTAATTTAAAATCCTCTAACTTAAGGTTTATCTTAGCCCAGCTTCTACTAGGCCATACATTAACCCTCAATGGTCTGCCTTAGTCTTACCAAGGCATCAGAGTTCCTTTAGAACTCTGTACAGCTCAATTCAAAGCTGTACCAGAATCAAGAACCCACATTGGTTCAACTCAACCAAAACACATATATAATCACGTTTTCACCGATTATTTGGCCTTATGAATAACTTTTATAAAGGTACTTAAGTTAATTCAGGCCATAACATTGCTCATTCACACACACTTCTCCCTTCCCAGAGCCAAACTCAAACTTCATCACAATTCCAGTTTCAACATCCCATATCACTCAGAACAATCTCCTGATGACATCTCTCTAAAGAACCTAAGCCTAATTCCAGCCCTATCATTAATTGGTCACTATTCACCCAATCTCCCATTCCATGAATTAAACGGTTAGGACGTGAATTTCTTACCTCAAATCAATAGAGGAAGGCTGGAGAAGTCTTTCTCCTAGCTCTAACATCCTTGGACCAGCTTCTTTGCCCCTCCAGAGCTCAGCTCTCTCTCAAGAACTCAATGGAATGAGGTTTCTCTCTCTAGCCAGGCTGAAATGGGCCCTCAAATGATTCAATTCAAGATTAAGGATGATTAGAAGGTGTTTTATGGGTGTATGATGAAGGTATGAAGCTCCTAAGGTGCATCAATGGTGGTCTAGGCTCAGGGAGGAAGAGAAACAGTGATTTGGGGCCAAAATTTCGTAATATGGCCTTCAAATACAGGGCCTGCCGACCTTCCCACGCTAAACGCGCCATATATGGCGCTATTCGTGCCAAATTAGCGCAAGAAAAAGTTTCCTGGCCACTTATGGTGCTAATCGCGCCATTACGGCGCTAATCGCGCCAATTGGGTGCATCTGTGGCGCTAATCGCGCCAAACTGACGCTATTCGCGCCATTAGGTCGCAAGAAATGGCCTTCTGGTGCAATTTCACGCTACTGGCGCCATGTCCCACGCTACTGGCGCCGCATCCCATGCTAACCGCGCCGTTCCCACGCTGTTAGCATGGGATTTTTTTTTTTTTTGGAAATCTAGGTTATTATAAACTGGGACTTAACTGTCCCTCTAATTACTCACATTCCTGGCCACATCACGACTACATACGTTGTTCTTCTTCACGCCTCCACGCCGTATTTGTAAAATATAGGAACACTTTACACTTAACCAAGAGAGGGGTGAATTGGTTAGCCTTGGTAATTTTAAAAGTTTATTAATCAAAATCAGAGTTTTTGCCCTTTTGGATCTTTATCACAAACACAACTAATAACCTTTATCCAAAGATCAACCCAAGAGATGTAATGCTTCAAGAAACAAGTAGTTAACAAGAATTCACATAAAGCAATCAAATAAGCAGAATTAGACAAACACACAATGAATTTTACTGGTTCACTTCAAACACTATGAAGCTACATCCAGTTTTCTTCTACTCAACACTAGAGTAGAGTTCCACTATTGCAAATAATATTCTTACAAGAAAATACAAGCCTCCCTTTATCAACCCTAGATAAAGTTTAGAAGTCTAAAACACTATTAGACCCTTAGAGACCAAACCCAAACAAAGAACACTACTCAACTTCACTTAGAGAAACACTATCTCTAGTTTTCATGCTTGAAACCCATTTACAATAGACAAGGAAATACAAAATTCAAAAGAGAATTACAAACTCAAAGAGTAAGGAAAGAAATCACCTGATGATCCAAAGATGAGATGTATTAGAATGAATTTACCAGGTTGAATGCAAATAACAAACTCAGAACATGGCTTTCCTTAAGCTTTGAGAAAAGAAAATCTTGCTTCACTCAATCCTTAAGACCCATATGAGTTTCAAGGAAGCAAGAACTCTATGAACCCAGAAATATCACTTAAAGAATGTTTAGAAACCTTTTGAACGCTCAGAATACGAATTTCTCAAGTTCCAAAATCAGCTGAGCATTAGATCTATTTATAATAATTTTTGTAATCGCTTGTAATCGATTAAATGCGCTCCTGTAATCGATTATTTAGCATATGTAATCGATTACCCACGCTCCTGTAATCGATTAAAGTGTTCATAAGGATTCTGGGTAACTACAACGAGCAATTTAATCGATTATTCCGACGCCTAATCGATTAAATCCGAAGTATGTATAATCATGAATGTACTGGGTAATCGATTACAATAATCGGTAATCGATTACAATAATCGGTAATCGATTATATCCGAAATATGCATAATCATGAATGTACTGTGTAATCGATTACAATAATCGGTAATCGATTAAGCCATAGTGATGATATAATCTATATGAGTAATGTAATCGATTACAGATTAGTAGTAATCGATTAAAAAGGTCACTAAGGCAGATTATATTTATTCTAAGTTTAAAATAATCGATTAATCCGATAGTGTAATCGATTAAACTGTTCTTGAGAATTTTTCAGAAAGCATCAAGAACAAAATAATCGATTCTTTGCTTATATTAATCGATTAAATCAGTGAAATGCTATTTTTCCAAAAGACACTTAGTTTATTTCAAGATTCAAAATAATTTCCTAATGCCTTGTGATTTAATTCTTAAGCTTATGAATGATATGAATGCAATGACTTGGATCATCAGAAAACTTCTTTCCTTTTACATTTGATCACAAGCTTTTCTTCAATACTTCAATCATGTTGAAAGTCCAAAACACTTCTTTGTCTTCAAACTCCCTTTGTGCTTCAAGTAACTCCCCCTCAAATTAACAGTATTACGCTCCTGTATCTGGAGCGTTATGCTTCTGATATCCTCCTGCCTTTGAAGAGCAGATCTTTTTTCCATGTCCTCCATTCGGGCCAAGATTGAACTGAGGAATTTGTTCATGAGACACTCAGTGGGCTCCGGATTAGGAGGTGCAATTACCGTTGGATGACGAGTTTGATCCAAGCGATAAGCATTTGGGGCTGCCTGTGTCACCGGAGTTGGAGAAGAGGTCGTATCTATAACCTCATCACTAACATGAACAACATTATAATTCACCATGTTTTGATTTGCCCCCTCGACTACAAGATTAGGAGGTAATTCTCCTCTTTCACCTGTATCAGAACGTGGGTGGATTGTCTGATTCCTTCTCATATTTACCATCATGAACCGTGGGATTTGAAATTTACGGTTCCCTCGACTACAGGATTAGGAGGTATTTTCAATGTTTTGTTTTTATGAACAGCGATGTCTAGCAAAATTGCTAGTACATTGATGTTGGATCAAAAGCTCTTTCTAAGGTATTTATGGAAGAAATACCTTTAGGAATGTTGATCACTATGCACTTTAATACCAGCAAATTGAGGTGAGGTGTGTGCACAGTACTAATAGAAAAGTAGAGTCGAGAGAATGTGTATATTTTCTCCATGAATGTAACCTCTATTTGTTAATGCTTCCTTCCGGTATGTTCAGCTAAAATCTCTAACTGTGAGATCATGATCTTTATTTGTTGTGATACTCTTAAGTGGTTGTTACGTGCATGATCTAGATCTCCTTGATTAATGTTAAGATTCTGAAACATTGGATCCTTAATGGGTCTTTCTGTGACTAACACTACTAGGCCCATATATCGAATCTGTAACACTTTAGTTATTAATGTTACAAGTACTTTGTATTTTGTAAAATTTGTTAATAAATTTTGCTAATAATATTTGCTTGTTATATATGAAAAAAAAATATTTATGTTGATTTTATTAATTAATTAGTACAAATATAATTATGTTAATTAATCATTTGGCACAGTAATGGTAATTAAAGTTTTTAACAAAATTTGTAATATGAACACAAGATTTAAAAGAAAAGACTTGAGTATACTTAATAAAAATGGGGTGTAATTGGCAATTTTAAATTTTTTGCATTCCGCATAATGGTGGAAATAGGTTAGGCCAGGCTAGACTTGGTTAGACCTAACCTTGGCCTGATTTAAAAACATAAAGTTTGGTTTGACCTATTTACCTATCATAGGCTTTTTTTAGGCTTGGCCTGGCTTATTTAAAAGTCTGATTAGGCCTACGAGCCTATTAAAAAGCCTATTTTTAATAGGAAATTTAATTTTATAAAATACTTTAAATCAATTTAGGAAAGTTAAAGAAATAATTTTTAAACAAAAAATATCTCAACATCTTACTTATATTTCCAAATAAGTAATAATCATTTTATGATAATTTCAAGGTGATTTTTTGAAGTGGTTGATCATCCACCTTCATAATAAAGACAAATATTTTTAGAAAAATAAATATATTATTTTTAAGTTTTAATATATATATATATATATATATATATATATATATTAAATAGGCCAGCTTGATAGGCCTAACAAGCTTTTTTTAAAGCTTGAGTCTGACATTTTTATTTAAACAAGTTTTTCTAAAAGTCTTATCTTGACTTTTATAATAAGCAAGTCAGATTAAACCAAAGGTCCCTAATAGGTGACCTAGCCCATTTACATCCCTAATTTCGCACCTTTGAAGTCGTGTGATTGTTCATCATGTAAGGTTTCAAATTTTGTGTAATTAAGATATTTACTGTTTGAGTTAATTAATTAACAAAATAAAAATAAATAAATATAATAAAAATTAATTATAACATGAATTATTAAAATATTAAATAAAATAGTATAAAAATACAAAAAAATACAAAAATATTAAATATAATTCAAAGTAATTATAACATAAATTACTAAAAATTTTATTACAATGATTTAAAATATATACAAAATATTAAACCAAATTAAAAAATATAAATTATTAATAATTAAATAATTAATTTTAAACTACTTTTTTCCATTTTTAAATTAATTACACGAAAAATTAAACTAATTAAAAAAAAGGAAAAAGCATGGCACAATTCTAAAGTCATAAATGATTTACTACTTTAAAGTCATAAATACCTTTATGACTTTTGAATGGCTTTTCATATATAAAAAAATAAATCGTAAATAATAATTAAAAAAAGTGCCGATAAAATTGTAAATATATTTACAACTTTTGAAAAAAAAAGTAAAATCTTGCGATTTTATTTAAAAAAATAAAAATAAAAATCGTGACAGGTGATTCGACTTTTAATTTAGAAGTCGTATCCCCTAAATGGTAAATATGAAACGGAAAATCCCTATATGAGAAGTACATATTTTTTTAATCCCGTTGGTACAAAACTGCTGGACAGATAACTCCATCTCTATTCCAATGGAATGAGGGCAGCTGTATATAATCCACGTAAAACATACTCATCATTTCATATCAAGATACACACAGATTACAAATACAATAACCAAGTCAACTTATATGTAAAATCATTTTGTCAAAGTTTAGCACTCCTTGCCATGACAACCACGGCGACCCACTTATAACCCCATTCAAGTTCACCGTTAAAGTAGTAACTTTTCTTTGATCTTGTAATAATACAGCATACTATTCACTGAGCTAACAGTCATTATAAGGGTCCCAAGTAATTAATATTGGTATCAAGCAAAATATAGAGTGGTTATTTTTCATGGATAAAGGAATGGGAAAAGTCTATACGCACACTCTAGATTGATAACAAAGGACGGAGTTTAGGAAAAAAGAATAATTTTAAATTCTCTTACACCATCCACTAATTAATTTCTTTATTTTTTATTATAAATCTTAAATGTGCTTTATATTTGTAACACATTATCCTTGTCTATTCGTCCATATCTCAAATCAAATATGCAAACATGATAAATAATATGTTTTTTATATCTCAATGAATTTAAGAATTTTTATTTGTATTGTATGATTTGGTGTAAGTGTCAAAACGATAATATTAGAGATTATACATAATTATACATGAAATATATTTATTTATTATTTAATATTTTTATATAAGATAATAAAAATGCAAAAAGATAATTGATTACCAAGTATAAATAAATAAAAGAAACAACCCCCATAATTTAATTAATCAAGTACTTGAAAAGTTAAAAGATGCAAAAAAGAAAGAAAACAAAAAACAAAAAAAGTGGGCATTGGGATTGGTAGCGCCATCCAGGGCTATCTAGAAGCAGAGCCCAATTCCACCAAAAAAACAAAGTAAATAACAGTAGTAATTAAAAACCTAAAGAAGAGTGTACTATTATAATAATAGTATTTTACATTGGTTGGTCAACAATTCTGCCCAAGTTAGCACCTAACTGTCTGCTTTATGTCACTTTCGAGCCTCAGCATGCGGACCAAAGAAAAACAAAACAAAAAACAAACTACTATCCGTGTTCCTACTGGAGAATAATGAAGTGCTTAATTTCTTCATCTTCTTCTTTCATCAGATTCAGATTCATCAATCAAGAAGAAGAAGAAGTGTTTGGAAAGAAACGTCCATGATCCATATTCATAGCCTCACCATCACCACGGTTACTATTGCTAACAACAACATTGGTTGTTGGAGAACTCATTGGGTTAACGTTGTTGTTGCTTAGTCTCTGAAAAAGCATGTTGTTATTGTTGTTGTTGTTGTTGCTGTCTCCTCCACCTTGTGCGCCACCACCAGTACTATACAAATTGTACTGTTGGTTTTGCTGCTGAAACATGTGTTGTTGTTGAAGGTAGGTTATAGGGGGTGATGACATGACGAGTGTGGTTGGGCTCGGGACAGGGCGTGAGGGGAACCCAAAGCCCATGAGGTTTGGCAAAACTTGTGGTGCTAATGATGGGTTTGATGCAAAGGGTGCACTCGGGCCTCCGGTGAATTGTTGGACCATAGCCCGGAAGTTTGAGGTGTCTGTGTTGAGCAGAGTGGTCGGAGTTCGCCGTGAGGCCCGGGAGCGGCGGCGCGTGGGCTTGGCCACGCGCCCCTCCGGGCTTAAATGGGTCGAGCCTGATGGGCTCAAATTCGGCATGTCCTGTGGAGGACTCGTGGCCGTGACGATAGTAGTAGTAGTAGCAGCAGTAGCAGCAGCAGTAGTAGTAACGGTGAAGTCAGGGATTGAAGGTGTGAGATTTTGGTTGTAGAATTGGAGCCAGTCATTTGGGCCTGACATGGTTTGGGTCATGGCCAATGACCATCAAATAAATGAATGGAAGGAGAAGAGAGAATTATTGGAGGAACGAATAATCAAGAAATGGAAATATGAGATGAGGGAAGTCTTGCTTTTGTTGTGGTTTTGCTTGTTTTAAGGTTTGGTGAGAGTAAGAGGGAAAGAAAGTTGTGCATCGAGCTTGGTATTTATGGTGGCTTTTCTTCTTTTTCTTTTGGGGGTTTCTATTTGGTATTTTAGTCAAAAGTGTGAACGTAATGGAAGATCATCACTCTGGATTTGGAGAAAACAGTAGGTTAGATTCGGAAGGTGGCAACACGTGACATGGCACGTGAGAATAGTTTGGACTATATAATTTTACTTCTTTGTTACGTTATTAGCTAGGCTTGTCATTTGGCGAGATTGTGAAAAGTAATTTAATTAATTATTTTATTTAAATTAATTAAGAATTAGCTTCTTTTTATTTGATATTTAATTTAAAAATGATTTAATTTTAATATAAGGTTCATAAAAATCCACGTGATGAAATAAAAAGGTACGTGATTATATATGAAAAAAGAGATAAATATATAGTTGAATTTTCCGTGATGCTGTCACCTTTAATTTTCCGACGGCAGCTATCTTTATAAGATAAAACAATATTTAGAGTCCTTAGTCCTTACTCTTTTGTATTCGCCGATGTTCATCTAATTTATTTTTGAAATCGTTGAAATTTTTATTTACAAAAAGATTAAAATTAGTACATATTTCTTTTATTCATAAAAATCTATCCAGTACATATATATCAAAGAATTTATAATATTAACTCATACACCTTTCCCAACCAATTAAGTTAATCTTTTATAATAAATTAATCAATATACATAAAAGAGTAAAGGATATAAAGTTTAACTAAATAATATTTTTCTACTTATTATGTACTAACTATATGCAGTTTTAATCATTTAGAAAAGTTATTATTGATTTTAATTTGATAAAAGAGTAAAGGATACAAAAAGTTTAATTAAACAATCTCAATAATAATGTGACATATTTAATCACACCTACTGGGGTTTAACAAAAAGATCTAACTTGTGATATATGCCTTGTATCTCTAACTATTATATTAGTGGTATATCTTTAGACATGTACAGAGAAAGGTGGTTATTAGCCTTTGCTATATAAGGGCCTCTTAGCACCTCTTTGTAAATACACTCTCTATTCCATTAATCAATAATAAAGTTCTGTTGCCCATGGATGTAGCTCTATTGGAGTGAACCACGTAATCTGTTCTTGTGCTCTCTCTTTCTTTTTCTCTCGGTTTGCTATTTTCTGCTATACACTCTGTTTTGTCAGCCTTCGGTTCTTCTGCATAATGCTGGTTTCTTCTCCATAATCACAACAACTGGTATCAAGAGCTTCGGTTGCAATCCAAGAAGGGATTCTGTCACCTCAATCTGCTACCTTCTGGAGGTACTATCCTTTAGTGCTTTTGTTCATTCGGTTCACTCTGTTTTTCCGCTGCAAGATTGTGCAAGAAACCATCAAGAACCATGGCTACCTCTCTGAGAATAGAGAAATTCAATGGCAAGAACAGCTTCAATCTTTGGCGCATCAAGATGCGGGCTCTGCTGAAAGAACAAGGAGTCTGGGCTCCTCTAACATCTGTCTCTGTGAAGGAAGAAGCTGCTTCAACTATGAAAGGAGAGCCCACCAAAGAAATGAAAAGGGACCTTGCAGCACAGGAAGAGAAGGCCCACTCATTGATCCTGTTATCACTGTCTGATGAAGTTCTATATGAGGTTGCAGACCAAGAAACGGCAAGCGGTTTATGGTTAAAGCTTGAAAGACTTTACATGACAAGGTCTATCTGCAATAAACTGCTCCTGAAACGCTGCTTATTCAGTCTTCAGATGAAGGAAGGTACGCCTCTAAAGGAACATTTGGATGAATTGAATTCTATCTTAATGGAACTCAGAGATATAGAAGTTAAGGTAGAAGATGAAGATGCTGCAATGATTCTGCTTGCTTCTCCACCACCTTCGTATGAAAGCTTTGTTAATTCGCTGAGTGTTGGCAAAGAATGCATAACCATGGAGGAAGTTAAATCCAGCCTACACTCAAAGGAATTGAGAAACAAGGCATCTGCAAACAATGAAGACAACAGTGCTGTGGGTCTTATTGTTTCAAACTCTTTCAAGAATGGGAAGAAAAAGAAGGATAAATGGAAGAAAAGGTGCAAGATTGATCCAAAAGACATCTGCAACTATTGCAAAGAACCTGGACATTGGAAGAAGGACTTCCCGAAGAAAAGGATTCAAAGGCCAACTGCTGCAGCTGTTCAGGAATGCTACCAATCTGAAAGTGATCTTGTGCTTTCAATCAATGATCACCCTCCGAAATCTGGTGAACATTGGCTATTGGATTCTGCCTGCACTTTTCACATCTACCCAAACAGAAACTGGTTTCATACATATGAAGAAGTGGATAAAGGACAGGTATTCATGGGAAATGATATGCCTTGTATTGTTGCTGGAATTGGAACCATCAGAATAAAAATGCATGATGGAGTTATAAGAACTCTTACTGAAGTCAGACATGTTCCAGAATTAAGCAAAAACCTAATCTCTATGGGAATCTTGGATTCAAAGGGTTTCAAATGGGATGTTCATATCAGAAAAGGTTCCACCACTGTTATGAAAGGAACCAGAAATGGAATTCTGTATTTGCTTCAAGGATCAACTGTTAGAGATTCAGATGGCCTATCTTTGATATCTGAATAAACCAAACAAGAATCTGATCATGCAGCTTTGTGGCATATGCGCTTGGGTCATATGAGTGAAAAGGGTATGATGATTCTAAGCAAAGAAGGTCTGCTGGGAAACAAGAAGCTACAGAAACTCAAGTTCTGTGAGCATTGTGTTTTTGGAAAGCAGCATAGATCAAAATTCACTAAAGCCATCCGCACTACAAAAGCAATTCTGGACTATGTACATGCTGATTGTTGGGGACCCTCACAAGTTCCATCCCTTGGAGCTGCCAGGTATTTTTTATCTATCATTGATGACTATTCTAGAATGACATGGATTTTCATTATAAAGCATAAGAATCAGGCTTATAAGAAATTCAAAGACTGGAAGGCCACAGTTGAAAACAGCACTAGTAGAAGGGTCAAATACCTCAGAACAGATAATGGCCTTGAATTTTGCTCAGCCGAATTTAATGATTTCTGCAACAAGGAAGGAATAGTAAGACATCATACTGTAAGGAACACTCAACAGCAAAATGGGATAGCAGAAAGGATGAACAGAACACTGCTTGAGAAGGCTAGGTGTATGTTATCCAATGCTGGACTTGACAGAAGCTATTGGGCAGAAGCTGTAAACACAGCATGCTATTTGATCAATAGATCACCTTCTACTGCCATAAACTGTAATCTGCAGACTATTCTAAGCTGAGAATTTTTGGTTGTCCAGCTTATTATCATGTTAATGAAGGAAAGCTGAATCCTAGAGCAAAGAAAGGGATTTTTGTGGGCTATGGAGAAGGTGTCAAGGGATACAAGATCTGGTCATCATCTGAAAGAAGGGTCATCTTAAGCAGAGATGTTGTCTTTGATGAATCTGCTATGACAAATCAAATTGCCAAGCAAGCTGTTCCAGAATCAAAAGCTGAAGTTCTTAAACAGGTGGAGTTTCCTATTGCTGCTGACAATACTCACCTAGAAAAATTTGTCAGCACATCTTCAGAAGTTGGTCAATCAGATTCCTCAGCAAATGAAAGAGAAACAGAGTCACTTAATCAGCTATCAAATCAGGACATTATACAGCCAGACCATGCCTCATATCAGAGACCCAAGAGGATCAGCAAACCTCCTGTGAGATACGGCTATGAAGATATGACAGCATTTGCTCTTCATGTGGTAGAAGAAGTAGATAATCCAGAACCTACCACCTACAAGGAAGCTATCAATGACATTGAAGCTGATAAATGGATTCTTGCTATGAAAGAAGAGTTAGAATCACTTCACAAAAATCAGACCTGGAAACTGATCAAGAAACCTGAAGGAAGACATGTAGTTGGATGCAAATGGATTTTCAAAAGGAAATCTGGGATCCCAGGAGCTGAATCCATCAGATACAAGGCACGACTGGTGGCAAAAGGTTTCAATCAGAAAGAAGGAGTAGACTATAATGAGATTTTTTCACCTGTTGTGAGACACACCTCCATTAGAGTCCTTCTAGCTCTTGTTGCCTGCAAAGACCTCGAGCTAGAACAACTAGATGTGAAGAATGCTTTTCTGCACGGAACTCTTGAAGAAGATATCCTTATGACTCAACCAGAGGGATTTATAACAGAAGGAAAAGAAGACTATGTCTGCCAGCTTCAAAGATCATTGTATGGTTTGAAACAATCACCAAGACAATGGTATAAGAGATTTGACAGCTTCATGATCAGTGTGGGTTATAAAAGATGTCCCTATGACTGTTGTGTTTACCATAAGAAGGTGGAGCTTGAGTCCATGATTTATCTACTGTTGTATGTAGATGATATGCTCATTGCATCACAAGAGAAATCTGAAATCCAAAAGCTGAAAACACTTCTGAAAAAGGAATTCGACATGAAGGACCTAGGAGCAGCCAAGAAGATTCTTGGAATGGAGATACATAGAGATCGATCTGAGAAGAAGCTGTTTGTATCCCAAAAGGAATACATACAGAAGATTCTACTGCGTTTTGGAATGAGTAATGCTAAACCTTTGAACACTCCTTTGTCTGCAAAGGATCAGTTGTCTACTATGGTTAAGTGTCACTCCAAAGCTGATCAGGATTACATGTCTCGGGTTCCTTATGCCAGTGCCGTTGGCAGCCTCATGTATGCTATGGTGTGTCAAGACCTGATCTGGCTCATGCTGTTAGTGTGGTTAGCAGATACTTAAACCAACCACAGAAGGAACATTGGCAAGCAACCAAGCGGATCTTCAGATATTTGAGAGGAACTTCAGATGTTGGCTTGATATATGGAGCTAACACAAATTGTTTTCTAGCTGGCTGATCGCGGCCGTACGCAACCAAATTAATTCAGTTTAAAATGTAGTACTAGGAAAGTGACTCCTAGGTCGTCTCTCAAGGATCAATTGTCAATGTTTAAGGGATTGAAAACGTGTTGGGGGGTTTTTGGCAGAATGCGAGAATTCTAAATTAAACAGAATGTGAAAACTAAATTAAACAGAATTAACAATTAACTGCA
>PYAF01003205.1:38404-48445 GCA_007407185.1 Glycine tomentella
AAACGAAATCTATAATTTGATATGGGAAATATTAAGCTGATGCTGACGTGGCGCACTAATCTTCAGTCCATAAATTAATTCCAAGCCCAATTAGTTTAAACTGCCCTGAAAATAAAAATTGAAATAATTAACTTAAAATAATCCAAATTAATTAAAATCTGAATTATCGGTCCAATTAAGTCCTAATTGAGAAACAGTGTAAAATAAATGATTAAACACAAATTAGGGATTAAAATGAGTACAGAAAGATGAGTAAATAGTGATAAATAGTGACTCATCACTGGCTATTCAGATGCAGATTATGCTGCTGATTTGGATGGAAGAAGATCGATCACAGGCTATGCTTTCACCTTGGGAAGTTCTTTAGTAAGTTGGAAAGCAACTCTTCAATCATCAGTTGCTCTATCAACGACAGAAGCAGAATATATGGCTTTGACTGAAGCTGTAAAGGAAGGGATATGACTGAAAGGATTGATCACTGACCTTGGATTTCCCCAAGATCATGCTCTAATCTACTGTGATAGTTTGAGTGCTATTTGCTTGGCCAAAGATCAAGTCCACCATGATAGAACCAAGCATATAGATGTTAGATATCACTTCATTCGAACAGAAAAGAGGATTAAAGTCCAGAAGATTGATACCAAGCATAATCCAGCTGATATGTTTACAAAACTTGTTCCAAGGAGCAAGTTCATGCACTGTTTGGATTTGCTGAATATTGATAAGTGGAAATAAGTTTCCTGAGTCTGGCAGCAGCTTTTTATTTTTCAGGATCATAGCATGAGATGCAAGTCAAGGTGGAGAATTGTGATATATGCCTTGTATCTCTAGCTATTATATTAGTGGTATATCTTTAGACATGTACAGAGAAAGGTGGTTATTAGCCTTTGCTATATAAGGGCCTCTTAGCACCTCTTTGTAAATACACTCTCTATTCCATTAATCAATAATAAAGTTCTGTTGCCCGTGGATGTAGCTCTATTGGAGTGAACCACGTAATCTGTTCTTGTGCTCTCTCTTTCTTTTTCTCTCGGTTTGTTGTTTTCTGCTATACACTCTGTTTTGTCAGCCTTCGGTTCTTCTGCATAATGCTGGTTTCTTCTTCATAATCACAGCATAACTTAAGTCAAATATGAGAATTGTTGTTGTAAATCTATAATATTTGTCTTTGATTTTTACATACTGATCAAACAAATAATACCGACAATGAGATAATATATTTTTTTGATAATGAATTCCTTTTTGGTAATGAAAAAATAAGTTTAAGTGCATTAATAAGTAAACTTAATTTATTATATAAAAAAGTAAAATTAATTTGGAATTTTAAATGTGTGTTTAATTTTTCTTTCTTATTAATATTTGTTTAAATTTTATGTAATGTATACAAAAATTTACACTATAAATTAATGAAAAATCACCATGAGAATAAATTTTAAAGTAATTCTTGCAAAAATTAACAATCTTTAATTTTTATGAATGAAAATTTATAATTAGAGATGATAGTATAAAAATCATTTACACTATCAATATATTTAAATTAAATCCTTTAAATATTATTTTGAAAATATATAAATTAAAACTAATAAAAAAGGTTAAAAATAAAATTAAACATATAAAACTTAAAAATAATCAATTCTTTTTTTTTTTTTTACACAACGTATCTTCCAATCAATTACCGTCAACAACTAATCTCTTCAAACACAAACCTCTATCTATATCACAGTATGGTTATATTTTCTTTGGAAGGCAAGAAAATCTGTGGAACGAAAAGACGAGGGAGGAGACACATTTGTCAAAGACCTTTCCTTCTTGTAGGACACAAGAAAACAAAGGAGAAAAGTAAAAATTATAGGACTCAATGAAATACTCTTTCCTCTCAATTTAAGAGAAAGATACTATGACAAATTTGAAAGGGTATAGAAAAAAAAATATATCCTTTTTTATTATACAATTTTCTAATGAAATATATATATATATATATATATATATATACTTTTCTTTTCTTTCACTTTTATAAATTAAATAACATAAAAATCATTTCACATTTTATTCCCTTCTTTATTCTTTCATTTACATTTTTTGCTAAACCAAACAATACGAGATTCAGTTGTCTACCAATGATGTTTAATTTAGAATGAGTTTGTTTATTTAAACTTAAGAAAAGCATATTTAAAATAATTATTTATTCTATAAGTATTTTTTTTAAGAAGTGAATTGGATTTACTTATTACAATAAGCAAAAAATTGTTTTCTTAAGCAAAAATAATTTAGATAAACACACTAAAAAAAATAAAAAGCTACTTATTTTATTAAAATAAGTTTAAACAATCTGACCCTTGATTGAATAATAATTATTTGCTATAAAATTATCTGAAAGATTTAAGAAATAATATTTAAAAGTTGTCGCTACTACTAGTCTATTATATTATTAAAAAAATGTAAAATAACTTATTTGATTATCTATCTTTTTTTTAAATCAATTTGATATTTTATCTTTTTTTAAAAAAATAAATTTGATATTTTATCTTATTTTTTATTTAATTTAATTATTTATCTTTTAATAAAATTATTTTGGTTATTTATCTTATTTTTTTTATTCATTTCAGACATTCAATACATTTAAGAATGGATTTTTTTCTGTTAAAAATACAGTGGAGAGAAAGGAAAGAAAATTGAACCAATTTCTTTAAAAATGATTAACAAGTGTTTAAATAGATTAAAGAATAAATTGAATTAAAATATAAGATGATGAATCAAATAAAATTTTTTAAATGGTAAAAATAATAAATTAAAAAAAAATAAAAGACCCAATAATTTATTTAGCCTGAGAATAAAAGGAAAAGAAGGCTGAGTGTTTGACCGTGATGTTTAAGGCTTCTGGAAGTCTTGGATAATTGAAGTTAACGGCGTCATTTGAGAGGCACCAACAGTTAGTGGCTCGTGCGTGTCTACCATTTCGCGGAAGCAGCGTCCCACATGCCTCTCCGTCACGATTACGTCATATTCGAGTGTCATACATCCCATTTGTTTTGTTTGTGGGAGCAGGTGATCTTGGGGACCGGAGACTCATTCTTTAATTGCGAAAATCAATTTCTTAGAAAAGGTTAAAATTATTTCATTTTTTTAATAAATATAATGATTATTTATAAATATTCAAAAAAACACTCGTCTTATAGTCAAACTTTAGAGTAAAATATTTTTACTCCAGGGCGGTGCCAGAAATTCACTCGAGGGGCAAAAAAATATATAATTTAATAAATAAATTTAAATTTTTACATCCATAAAATTTAAAAAAAAACTTTAATATATTACATATATCTAATATTTTTTATGATAAAAATATAACTATACCAAATATAAAATAATATTATCTTTGATGATATATTTCTCCTGTTCTGATTATAGAAACATAGATTCATTTTAGAATGTGTTTTTTTAAAATTTTTACAATAAAAAAAGTATAATTATATATATATATATATTATTTTATACTATTGTGTTATTATGAAGCTTACTAATGAGACACTCAAACATTTCGTTAATAAATACATTCATTAGTTTATTAATAATTTAAGACAATCATCAATAAAAAAAATACTTCGTAAATTAGGAATAATAATATTAAATACAATCAATACTTTAACTATTTAATTTTATGAGAATATTAATTAAAATTAAATAAATTAATTATTTTTATTAGTTTTGATAAATTAATTATTTGTTTCGTATATATAAGAATAGATTTAATATATAAGAAAATAAAAATAATTAGATAGAAAATATAATTTTGAGTAATTATATCTCAGCATTATAAATATTTCACTAAAATTTATAATTTCTTATTAACTCTTTTTTATGTTATCAAATTATTTATCATATTTATATAATTTTTCTTTTCCCTTTTCGCTTCTTAATGTCAACTAACATAAAAAAAGTCATGTATCATTTTAAATATTTTTGTTTATAAATTTTAAGGGGGCACAATATTTTTATAGTAATATAAATACATTTTTAAAATTGGGGGATCCATGACACCCCTCCCTCTATCCTATCAATTCGATTAGATAGTAATTATTTATTTTTATTGTTTAACTCTTTGACAATATGAAAAAAATTGTCTTTATTTTTATTCTTTTTTATTTTTTTAAACTTTGTTTTAGTCTCTATAGTTTCACATGCTAAATGTCACTTTTTGTCTATTATATTTAGTGTTTTTCTTTTTCATTTTGATACATTAAATTTTGAAAGTTTTATTTTAATCCTTTATGTTTTTGAAGGATTTCATTTTGGTCATTTTCCCAACTTTTTTGTTAGAAATGTTGATGTTCCGTTAACTTTTAAATTCCAAAATTATTAATTTAAAATAGTAATGGCTAAAAATCCTAACTATCTTTATTTTATTTTAAAATTATAAATCACTAAACAAATGTTATCTCCTCAAACCTAACTCTCTGCACCAATCCTTCTTTCCTAACATCCGTTGTCTTCTTCCCCAACCTCCAAAACCACTAACACCACTACCTAAATTTGCCTATTTTGCATCAACCAACCCATCACATCCACAAACCACCACACCATCATCAACAAACAACTCAGATCCACAACCTTCATCTACCAAACAACACCATTATGTCATCCCATATCCACATCGCAATGCACCACCACTCTTGAAGCATGCAACCTCAACACCATTGTAGCGTTGTTGCATGCCACCAATACCTTCACCATAATTGTCCATCACCAACTCCATTTTCCCCTCCCACTAACACAAATCTGTGCAACCACCAGCACCACCCAAGCACCACCACAACAACACGTTGTTATCATCAATCACACGAACCAAATCCGCACAACCACCACCACCCAAACACTACCAACCGCATGCTGCCACCTTCAACCTACAAACCCAAATCCACATCTCCATCTTCCTCATTCTCGCCTTTTATAATTTCTCATTTTTCAAACAATCAAAGTGCCAAACATCACAAATCCAAACAAACAATCATAACAAATGATCCAAACAAACAAATGACCTAAAATTGGTCTCGTGGAGCAACTTGGCCCTATTAACAGTGGTTAAACCTAGAAACTCAGAGGAGCGCGTATTGTGAAGGGAATGAATTTGTTTGGGTATGAGTGTGATGACATGAATGAGTGATTGTAGCTTATGTGCCTCTGAAGGTCATAGCTTTGCGGAGAAGCCATGGAAAACAATGTTGTACATGTGGATTATGGAAGCAATGTAGGAAATGGAAGATAAGGAGGACTCATACCAGTGTTTGTGGGCTTGGAATATGGAAGGCTTGGTTCTGTGATGGACTTGGATTATGAATTTTTTTCTAGGGAAGAAAAAGAAGAAGTGATGTGAGTGTTGTTATATAAAAGAGGAGAATGAGAAAGGAGGGAAATGGAGCCATTGAAGAATGAAGTTGAATAGGACCAAAATAAAGATAGTGATGGTTTGTAGTCCCCAATCTCTTAGATTAATTTTTTCAAAATTTAAAATTTAACAGAACACTAATGTTCTTAACGGAAAATTGAAAAAAAAGGACCAAATTAAAACCCTTGGAAAACATAAAGGACCAAAATAATAAAGCTTAATGTAAAAAAAAAAAAAACAGAAAAACATAATGGATCAAAAGTGACATTTAACCTAATTTCAAATCAATCAATTTAGTCCTTATACTTAAAAAATTGGTAGAACTAGTTCTTGTGCATTGCTGACCGTAGGAATAAATATTCAAAATTAATTCAAAAGCACTTATCTTAGAGTTAAACTTTATCACTTGAGAGTTACCAAAACCATTTCCAATCAAATGTTTTAAAAGATGCATTAAAATGAACGAGTGTCTAATCATATACGAAATAGTTGTGTGCCTGTGTTGAGCTTTGTTGTCCCATAGTAATCCTACCTAACTTGTGTTTGTGGTCTATAAATAAAACATAGTTGTGTTGCGTCTAATCTTCCTTTTGTAGGCTACAAGGCTATAACTACATGATGGTGCACTTACACCATTTTGTTTTACAAAGTAACTCTTTAGGATGAACTTTCATTTGTGGCCATTGCAGCTTAAAACTCATCAACTTCTTCTCTGGTGCTTCTGCTCCTTCCTTTCCATTATCACTTATTATCTTAATGTCCCTCTTATGACAGAGATCTACAAGATATCTGACACAGTAGATCCCCCTCTCCTAGAAGAACCAATGTATAAAAATCTAGCATAATTTGCAAATATATCAATCAGGAATAACGTTGCATTTAAATTTTCATTTCATATATCATTTTCTACAGTGTTCCTAACATTCTATGATATGCAAGGAAGGTAATGGTTAGAAATTCCCCTCTAGACATAGGAAAAATACCACTCAGAATCACCATTAGAAAAAACAGAGAATTAACAAATCCTTTTTATTTGAATTTACCTACCTCCCTAAGACTCGAGTATGATCTCATTGATGTATCTGTGTTTGTAAACAAACATAGAGACAATAATAAAAGTCTACAAAGTCAAAAGGAGTCATGGGTAGCATTTGCCAGTTGTACTTACCAAAATCTGGAGTTGATCCAAGTTAGAGTGGGCGTGGCCAAGGTAGGCTCCACGATCCCGTACGTCGGGCGATGAGAACCCTTTGTTGGGAGGACAAGAGGGGGGACCTGCAAGACAAAGGATTCCGACGCTCAAATAAGTACATGAGTTAAGCGAGAATGAGATGTGAAAAGGGTGAGATAGAACTTGATACTTATAGAATGGAGTAGAAACTACGAGTTCTTGTTTCTCGGGGTTGTTACAGTCGTGTAACAACCCTTGCAGATAATCACTAGCATGTAAATAATAACTAGTAGATAATTGTAGCTTACAAATAATGTGTATCTTATAGATAATTGAGTACCTGCCACTTGATAAGGAGGTTACAACATTATCATTAATATTCAAATAATGAGGTATTAGAGATAACTTGTTTGGTTAGTAGTCCGACTGCTATAGACGAGATGTATGTGATATTGTGTCAGGACTGACATGAAGGGCTGACGTGCGTACTGGAATGCCACGTCACCTACACGTGTATTTTGTGGACCTTGGATAGTACACAAGCCAAGTCCATAAAGACTACGAAACTCCATTCTCACTACATTATCTCTGCTTAAATTATTTGACCGATCTCTCACTATCATTTGTGCAACAAATCAAAACATTAAAAATGATGTGATTTAATTTCACAGTGCAAAGTGTCTTGCATAGGTTTACCTGACAGTCATTAAGCATGAAATTCTCTGTTCTCATCTTGGAGGAAAGTGTGAAACAACAAACTACAACCAATCAAACTTTATCACATGTGCTTCGCCCTTCCAAATCCTAGAATGTTTTGACGCAGAGGAAATGAGAGAAAGGCCAATTAACAAATTTCAAAATTTCTAGCAAGAAGCAAAAGAAAGAGATATATTACCAATAATGTATTCCTCAAAATGAAGCGCTCAAAGTAATTCATTGCCCGATAGGGAATATAGGCATTAATAACTTGGATGTCACAGATCTGTGTGTAGCAAAAGACGGAGAAGAAATCAACAAAATAACGACTAAATGTAAGAAACAGAAATCAATAGTTCATATCATGATTGTAAGATGAATCACAACAAACAAAACAAAAGAGAAGCATAGATTACTCCACAATTATCAGAATTGAACCATACCTTGTTGTCTACGGAACACCTTATATAAAGTAGTCCTTTTGTTCCAAAACTATACATGTTTAAGGTTAGTGCACGCCCATTATGAAATATTAAGTGATAAATTAAACTTTATACTAAAATATCCCTATTTAATCATGTTGTTGGAATCACCATTAATTAACCATAAATATTTGGATAGTGGAGAGTCTAGACACAATATTAAGTGGACATTCTCATTGATAAATGGTTAGTTATTGGTGCCTGTATTAGATAACAAAAAATATTCAATGCATTAATAATTGTGAACAAGGGTATAGTAGAAAAAGGGTTATGAATTTAGGCTTGAATTTGTAAAGCATTTATAGTTTTGGAACAAAACTAAAATGCTAAAACATTTATAGTTTTTGGAAAGGAGGAATAAGTTTTGATTGTTTATGTTACATTCCATAAACTTAATCTTTAGATAATTAAACTCTGAAATTTGAATATCATTTTTACATTCAAGTTGTACTTGGAATACCATGTCTTTTCTTAAGCTAAAACAAGTATCTTAGCTTCAATTCAATGCTTAAAACTTTCAAAAACAATTTGGCATGTCAACCCAACTCATTCTTAATAGTAACAAATTCATAAAGTTTCAGCAAAATTTTAAATTAGTCTTAATAAAGTGGCTCACAACAATATTGTACATGAATGATTTATATTGATACTACATTTTATTTAAGTATGATTATATAAAGCAAACTGTTCATGATATACAAGTACATTTTATCATTAATCCTCAACTGAAGTATAATCAACACAAGCAAATCTATCATTGTAAATTGTTACATTCATTGAACATTTTCTTCATGGTTTTAGTTCTTCCTTCTCATCAATGAAGTTTAAAGTTGCACACGAACTGGGAACAAGGATCACCAGTTGGTTTTTGTGATTAAGAAGGAAAATCTTTCTGTCTTTGTTGAAGGCAACATGATGAATTGATCTCATTCCGATCTAGAAAACCTTTAAAGAAATGCTGGAGGATTTCTTATGAGCAATCCATTCAAAATTCTATCTCTTTACCCAATCTAAGGAGCCTTTTAAACTTGGGTTAGTTATTTGAATTAGAAAATATTATGTTATTTTTGATGTTATCTTATTAACTGTCAAATCTTTAGATAATAGCTAGCATAGGTCTTAAGAAACATTAAAAACTAGACCCATCATCTCAAGTATAAGGCGACGTATATGTCTTGGCCTAAAACCTGAAGGATATGATTATGAATGGAGATATTTAACCTTCTTGAGATTGCGCCGACCAATCAATTGACAAGATTGAAAAGATCTATGCAAATTGATGTTGGAGGTAAGGAGGTTTGAGAGATAAGGGTTTAGAGTTGGGTGCTTGAAGTATTACACCAAGAGGCATCAGATTTGGAATGCTCAACAATGTTATCTCTAGCTTAGGGAAAACCCTAGTACTATAGCAAGCTATTGGGCTCCATCCCATATGGGCCCATATAACCATACAATAACCTATTGAGCTTGTATGTGAACATATTATTACTTAATATATATATCATATATATATATATATATTCAACAATCTCCTCCTATGTTCACCATACAACACAATCCAATAAGGTAGTTAGTGTAATGTTCAAACAAACATGAATCATTCACATCCAGTCTAGGACAATCAACTCGGATCGGTCAAAGAGTTTCAATAATAAAATATTAGACTCAGACAACATTTGCAATCAAACTAAGTGAATCATCATTCTCATGAATCTGTTCTGAGATCAATATAACAATATAAATACCAAGAGTTTTAGATTAAATCTAAACTCATCCAAATCCCAACATCTCAAAATCAGTTCACAACTAACATATGGATAATAGTCAAGTATAAGTAGGCCGGTCAAAATAGTCTAAGGCCTTACAAATATAAGAAATAAGCATAATAATCATAATGTTCACAAAATAGAAATAACAAAATGTAAGTCTCAAGTAAATGAACCCCAACATAATGGGCAATAGTAGGTGAACTGTCAAGTTCCCTACAACTCTAAATGATAGATTCATATATCAAGCTGGTTGTCCTCTTCAGGATCCCACTTAGTAAGTGTTGCAAACACGGCAAGTGCACCTCTCGTTTCAAGTAATAAAGTGGGTAAGTAGAGTATCGTTCTCCACAGGGATTGGTGTGAAATTCACAGTAAAATTCAGTCTAAATAATTGGAAGTAAAAAGAAATTATTTGTAAAAAGTTGTTGTGTGTTGAATGTTTAAAAGTAAAAATGGACTATAAAGGAAATAATGCAGCAAACAATTCAAAGTATTACCAATGGAAGAAACAATTGTGGTCAGGCACAATCCCCTTTGATTCCT
>PYAF01003207.1:11102-25285 GCA_007407185.1 Glycine tomentella
AAATGTTATTATTTTGATAAACATAAATTATTTAATATTAAAAATGTTAAAGGATAAAATAAAATGTAGAATAGAAAAAATACAAAAAGGAATAATATAACATGCATTATTATCAATATCTTTTTTACTATTTTTATAAAAAAAATTAAACTATTATTTTCTAATATATATTAAATGTTATTATTTTGATAAACATAAATTATTTAATATTAAAAATGTTAAAGGATAAAATAAAATGTAGAATAGAAAAAATACAAAAAGGAATAATATAACATACATTATTATCAATATTTATTTTACCATTTTTTACTATACGAAGCCATATCTCACAAGGAAGATATTTGAACACACGTAACTCTTATAAATGTAGCTAAGACAACATACAGTCTAGAACAGAAAATATATTTAAAAAACTACAAAATCTAGCATAATTTATTACGGACAAAATGGATGTGCAGGCAAAATTAGAGAAAGAAAGAAGTGATGTTCAATAATGATACATCATGTCTTGAGCAATTAATTCACTTAAGGCTCCATCTCTTGTCACACCTATGCAAATCTGCCAATAATTAAATTCAATCAATTGAGGTGAGAATCGACAACATTGAGAAAGAGTAATAGTAAGTAACAATGAGTATTTAATAAGTTCATTCAGTTTCTAAATTTTGAAACAAAAAAAAAAAACTTCAATAATCATATATATATATATATATATACACACACACACACACATAACAAAAGATGAAGGACCTAAAGGAGGAAATTGTGGAAATCATAACATAAAATGAAAGGAAATCACTATACTTAGCAAGTTTCTAGACAATCGTGAAAAACAAATAAGAATACCCACAATTAACCAAGAGGGGGGTGAATTGGTTAAAGCTTAGTCTTTTAAATTTTTTTTTCCAAATCAGAATTAGGATCTTAATCACTTTAAAACCAAGAAATCTTTAATTCAATCAATTCAGTCAGCTCAAGAAAACAATGTCTCAAAACAGAGTTTGTTAAGTAATGATAGGAATTCAAAGAACCAATGAACAAGATAACTAAAAGAGATTAAAGAACAGAGAATCAACACAAGAAATTTATACTGGTTCACTTCTCAACAGAAGCTACATCTAGTTTCTAGTCAATATTAGATTAGAATTCCGCGATTGAAAATTTCAGTTCTTACAAGCTTGATTACAATTTACTCTTTATCAACCCTAGATAAAGAAAGGAAATCTAAAACCCTATTAGACACCTTAACAAGAATCAGAGAACACTACTCTGTTCTTCCCTAAAGAACACTACTCTAGTGCAAGCCTCAAGAACAAATTACAATAGCACCCAATTACAAAACAATTCAAAACAGAATTACAACCAAAGATAATGGAGAGAAACAACCTGATGATCCAATGATTATAAATGCAAATGAATTATCACATTGTTGAATCACCAAAAAAAAATTGAGAACATGCTCTCCTATTATTCTTTGAAAGACTCTTGCCCAATGTGATTAATCAAGAACTCATGTGATTTAAGAAGAGGGACAAGAGATTTATGTGCTCAGAAAAAAACTCTTTGAATCTTGGTGAAGGCTTGTAAGTATTCAGAAATTCGAATGGTTCAAGTTCAGAAAATTGTGATTGCCTTCAAGGTATAACTTACTCTAACTTCCTTTCATTACGACTTTTTTTTAGGGTTTTGTCGTTGTTTTTAGGGTTCTTGCATTTTTGCTATTATTATTGTGATTGGAGTTTGTTTGTTAGTGTTTGAGAGTTGCACCATGCTACTTTTGAAGTACATAAGGTGATCTAAGAGTTTGAGATCATAAAAATGAATGATCTTAACTGTTAATATGCCTTTACCTATTTATAACAAACATTTGTAACTAACGTTAATTGATTAAACGGGCCAAATAATCGATTAAAATGAATGTGTAATCGATTAAATCACCATTTTAATCAATTAAAATGTTTATGAGTTTTCTGGGTTTGAATAAAGAGCAATATAATCGATTAAAACGAGGAGTAATCAATTAAACCAGTAGCACAACATTTCATAAAAGGCTTGTGTAATCGATTACGAGAAACGGTAATCGATTATTGCAGTGCGACATGTTTTTCTGAAAGCATTGTGTAATCGATTACAATATCTGGTAATTGATTATTGCAGTGCAACACGTTTTTCTGAAAGCATTATGTAATCGATTACAATTCCTGGTAATCGATTATTCTAGTAGGACATGCTTTTCTCAAAGGCCTATGTAATCGATTACAATACTTGGTAATCGATTAAAGTGTTCATCAAAGCTTTTCCAGATTTTGAAAATGAAGCAGATAATCGATTATTACGCTATGTAATCGATTATTCCAGTGCATTTTGCATTTTTCTATAAACTTGATTCTTTGGTTCTTTGGTAAAAACATGCTTTAATTATTTGTTAAAATACTTAGACGATTCAATGATTGAATGCATATAATGCAAGGATCATCAGATTGAACTCTTTAACACTTAATTTGATTTGCAATTCTTCCAAGGCATTCCAAGGCATGTGAAAAGCTCAAAACCATTCTTCAAATCCTAAGCTTCAAGCTTTAAGATGCTCCCCTTGTATCCAACAAATCGTCAAGTAAATAAGAGATGAATTACTATATCACTGGTGGTTTAGAGTATCTCTGAAACAACATCAACAACACCTTTAACCAAAGTTAATTGGGATCGATCGTAGATGAACTCAATGATAGATCGGAAATAAGACAAAGAAAGAGAAAGGGAGATGGGAAGACAAAGGGAAAATAAGAAAAAAGAAAGGAAAAATAAGTTAAAATAAAATAATGGTGAAAGGAGGAGAAGAGAAATGAAGAGGAAAAAAAATTAAAAAAAGGGAACAACTGGAACATAGACATACTAATGGGTTTAACCCTCCACCACGCTTATAACTTTTCTCCATTCTTCCTAAGATGCACCGTCCGCCAATCTATATCGCACTCTATTAGGTCTTGTTTAACTACCTTTCTCCAGGTGAGTTTTGGTCGACCTCTACCTCTCTTTGTGTCGAGCTCTTGGTAACAAACTCTTGTTCTAACGGGAGCATCCAGTGATCGTCTCATAATGTGTCCAAACCATTTTAATCTATGCTCCCTCATCTTTTCACACACCGGAACTACTGCTACCTTTTGTCGAATATCCTCATTTCTTATCTTATCCATCTTTGTAAACTACACATCCACCTTAACAACCTCATTTCTGCTACCCTTATTTTGTGCTCATGTTGCCTATATGCTGACCAACACTCTGCTCCATATAACATTGTCGGTCTTATAGCTGTTCTATAGAATTTTTCTTTTAGCTTAAGGGGAATTTTGTGGTCACACGAAAACCCAGATGCACTCCGTCATTTCATCCACTCTGCTCTGATTCAATGATTTACATCATCATCAATCTCACCACCTTTTTGCAAAATTGATCATAAGTATCTAAAAACATTTTTCTTGGGTATCTCTTTACCAAGTAGATGCACTGTGTCCTGACCATCTCTTTCCCACGAAAACTCACACTTTATATACTTCATCTTGCTCTTGCATATCGTGAATCCTTTAGACTCCAAAGTGTTTCTCCATAATTCCAATTTCATATTAACACCATCTTTAGTTTCATCAATAAGCATGATATCATCTGCAAAAAGCATACACCACAACACTTCATCTTGAATATCTTTCGTTAGTTCATCCATCACTAAGGCAAATAGATAAAGACTAAGAGTTGAACCTTAGTGAACACCTACCGTGATAGGGAAATACCTTGATGTTCCATTACAAGCTTTCACACATGTTGTAGACCATCATACATATCCTTGATTGCATTAACATACTTTAATGCTACCATTTTCTTCTCAAGAGTCCACCATAAGACTTTTGTTGGGACCCTATATGTAAGTCTTATTTTCCCAATCCTTTCTATTAATTGTCGTGTCAAGAAAATAGCTTCCATGGTAAACCTTCCTCGCAAAATCCAAATTGATTTACGGAAACTTTGGTCTCCCTCCTTAGGCGATGTTCAATAACTCTCTCCCACAACTTCATAGTATGGCTCATAAGCTTGATGCCTTTATAGTTAGAACAAATCTGGATATCTCTCTTGTGTTTGTAAATAGGCACAAGCATACTTTTCCTCCAAGCATTAGAGATCTTATTTGTTTGAAGAATTTTCTTAAAAAGATTGGTCAACCATTTTATTGTCACATCTCCCAAGCCTCTCCACACTTCAATAGGGACATCATCGGGTCCCAAAGCTTTATTATTCTTCATCCTCTTTAAAGCCTCCTTAACTTCATGTGTCTTAATTTTGCGCAAAAATCTTCTATTCAGATCATTAGAAACATCCTCCAAATCCACCTCACTTTTATTGTCATCCTTATTAAAAAGTTTGTTAAAATAGTTCATTCATCTTTCACTTACATCTTCATCTTTTACCAAAAGTTTTTATTTTCATCCTTGATACATCTAACTTGGGTGAGGTATTTACTCTTCTTATCCCTCATTTTAGCAAGTTTGTAAATACCTTTTTCACCATCCTTGCTCCCAAGAGTTTTATACAAATCGTCAAAAACATTGTCTCTAGCTTCCTACGCTGTTTTCTTTGCATTTTTTCTCGCTTCTCTAAACTTTTGCAAATTTTCATCATTGGGACATTTATGCAAAGATCTAAAGCATTCCTTATTCTGTTTAATAGTCTCATGCACCTCTTCATTCCACCACCATGTTTCTTTTGTAAGAATTTTATTTCTTTTTCTTTCACCCAGTACCCTCCTTCCCACATTTTGGACACACAGTCATCTTATTTCATATTTCATTACCTTCTCCAATAAACTCCCACAGTCCTTCACGCAACATGTTTTCTTTAAACTCTATTTGTTTTTCCTCATTTAACTTCCACCATCTTATCCTTGGGTTTTGAGCCTTCTTCCTCAAATTAAGAACTTTGTTGAATCGAACCTTTAGAACTACCAACTGATGTTATGTCGCCACACATTCTCCAGGGTAGACCTTGCAGTCAATACAAAAATTTCTATTTTTCCTTTTAGTCATAAAGAAATCAATTTGACTACAATTTTGGTCACTATGATAAGTGATAAGATGAGACTCCCTTTTTCGAAAAAAATGTGTTCGCTAGCATCAAATGATATGCTAGTGCAACATTCAAGACATCTTCTCCAGTCTCATTTCTCGTCCCATAGCCAAAACCTCCATGAATTTTATCAAAATCTCCACTATTTTTAGCAACATAACCATTTAGATCTCCTCCAAGGAAAATCTTCTCCTCTTAGGGTATCCCTCTCAAAACCTCCTCTATGTCTTCCCAAAATTGGTTTTTTTCATTTGATTGTAGTCCAACTTGTGCTGCATAGACACTAAGGATATTTAAAATTAAATCTCCTACTACAAGCTTAATCATCATAATCTTGTCGCCTTTCCTTTTAACATCCATGACTTTATCTCTGAAACTTCTGTCGATCATAATTTCAACCCCATTTCGACTCTTGGATGTACCTGTATACCATAAATTGAAATTGGTGCCCTCCACTTCCTTGGCCTTTTCTCCAACCCACTTAGTTTCTTACAAGCACACAATATTCACTTTCCTTCTGGCAAAAACATCTGCTAACTCCCTCAGTTTACCCGTTAATGTTCCTACGTTCCAGCTTCCCAATTTCATCCTTAACCCTTGGACAGTGTTTGTCCCCCACGCTCGCCCATCTGCGTGTTGGGACCTTGCTTATTTGTCACCAAATCTGGGTGAAGAACTGACGCCTTACCTTTCGACATGGACCCTAGTTCACTTATCACTACATCCCATGACCGATGTAGCGTCTTGCCTTGTGGCAAGGACCCTAGCCCATTTTTCGCTACACTCAGGGCTGAATTTAACGCGTCGCTATGAAGGGTACACCTAAAAGAAATATCATAAAAGTTCATCACATAAAAATAATTGATTTTTTACGGCCGGTTCGCAACTCCTGACGCCAACCCTCCTCCTTTATCCTAGCTTGGGACAAACCATGCATGCAAACACACATAGGCAGAGTTAGAGTCTCTCCGAAACAAAAAATGAAAATAATATTGAAATTTTGTACTTTTGTAATTGGCTAGTACAATACCCTGTATACATAGGTAGTACCGCTAGAGTCTTTCCAGAAAGAAAGATGAAAATAATATTGACATTTTGTACTTTTATAACTGACTAGTACGATATCCTACGTATATAGGTAATATTACTATCTACGCATTAAAAAGAGAACATGTGAGAGAGATGAAAGAAATGATATAATAAGTATTTAAGATTTAAAATAAAATATTAAAAATTTAATATTTAAAAAAAAAAGATTGGAGTGAACTTATCAAAAAAGTGGTGCAATTACTAAGTTTCAATTTTTCTACTAAGAGACTTATCAAAAAAAGGAGATGCAGTTAGCAAGATTCAATTTAGAAAAATTTGAGTGTACTTATCAAAGAGGGGAACAATTAATAAGTTTTAATTTTTACTGAGGCAGTGACATTTGTCAGGCCAATTCCTTCTTTTATTATATAGATGTAGAATATAGATGATAATGACTCGTAATGTATCCATAAGAATATTAAGATAAACGTTTGAAGGATGAAATGTTATTGGTGAATTATCTGCAATTATATTCGACGTTTGACAATATAACTTTGTGGAAACGTTGAATTTATCTGTATAAATCTCTGGAGGGGAAAATGGAATTAATAAACCAATTTTTTTGGGGGAGGATGAACCGATGAAAGAGAAAATTTCATCCATCTATTCAAATGCTGTAAGATTTTATCTACACACTTTGCGTATATTTGACACTACTCATAAGTCATAACTTCATGCTATAAAAAATGTCAATATTTTTACTTTTGCGACATAATACAGTAAATTTTGTAAGAAAATAACATTATTAAATTTTGTTTCTATTGATACTTATATTTAGAAATTGAAATGCCGAAGTTATGGTGATGAATCAACAGTTAATAATATAAGCTAGGATTTATAAATTTATTAGGATAAATAATTATTTTATGAATGTATGTATAGAGCATCGAAAAATTCTTCTCCTAAAGATGAAAATTCAAATTTTTGTCCTTGAAAGTAAAAAAAGTATAACAAATTTATTCATCCGTTAATTATCGTCCGTTACCGTTAGTGAAAGAGTCTATGTAGCACATTCAGGGACGAATTTGTCAAACGCTCTACACATTCAGGAACAAATTTGTCAATGCTCTACCCAAAATGTAATTTAATCTTCATTTTTCCCTTTTTTTAACCATTGAAAGCATAAAATTATAATAAACACTTAAAAAAAAGTAAACATAAGTTAGAATAAACATAATAATAAACATAATATTGATTAATAAGTATAATCTGTCTATAGCTTTGAAATTTCCATTATGACAACATTAGATAGTGACAAAATCAACTTGACTTTCATTTTTTTGTAAGAATTAATTTAATGACTGCATTTTAATTTGTTTGAGTCTCGTATTTTGGGTAAGTTATTATCTCATATTTTTGTTTTGAAATTTCTAATGTGACAATATCTTACCCAAAATATGAGACTCAAACAAAAATGTACAGTCGTTAAGTTAATCCTTACAAAAAAAAATGAGACTTAACTTGATTTTGTCATTACCTAATGTTGTTACAATAGAAATTACAGAGCAACACACAAATTATACTTATTAATCAATATTATGCTTATTATGATGTTTGTTTTAACTTATGATTGCTTTCCTAATTTTTAAGTATTTATTATAATTTTATGCTTGCAATGATTAAAAAAGGAAGAAGATAAAAATTAAATTATATTTTGGATAGAGCGCTAACAAATTCGTCCCTGAATGTGTCACATAAAGTCTTTCAATTAACGGTAACAGACAGAAGTTAACGGGTGGATGAATTTGTTGCACTTTTTTCACTTTCAGGGACAAAATTTTGAATTTTTCATCTTTCGAGGACAAATTTATCAGCATTCTACATTTTCAAAAATAAAAATGATTATTTATCCAATTTATTATATATAGAGTTGTGGGCATGATTTATCAGCAAGGGGTGGTGGGTAGTTAGCCAGCCCATAAATAGTTCGAACCTTCCTCCCCCAAAAGTTGTTTTTTATTTATTTATTATTTAAAATTTCTTGAAGAATTCTACTAACTAGGCTAAGTTTAATGGTCATGCAAGTGTAACATTAGGATATAAATTGTTGCCTTGCCGACACTTCTATACTCTTGGTTTCTTCTCACCTTAAGAGTATCTTTAAAACACCTTACTTACCTCTTTTTTATAAAAAGAAATAACTAGATTTTTTTAAAATGAACAATAACTACATTTAAGTGGCATTGCTTCGACTAGCAAAACATCTTAATTTAAAAAGTGGGTCTTATTACTTTTTTTTCTTATTCCATTTTCCATGTGAGAGACAAGGCGTAAGTTTCAAGATTAAAGATGACTTAGGAATTAAGTGTATGGTCAAGTAAAATGGTCAAAGAAAAGAGAGAAAAATGACACTGCAATTAAAAATGTCACATTCTATATCCACCATGAGATCATGTGGAAAACTTTTTAAGTAATTGATTACAGCACAAGTTATGGTATATTGGTATTACTTGACACTAATCTTTCAATTACGTTTTAGATTTTCGAGCTTAGAGGGTATCGCTCCGTAACTCTTGATACTCTTTGCACCTTATGAGTCAGACTAGAGATACCACAAGTCACGATAGGCATTCAAAATTTGATTTTTTTTTTTTTTTTTTATCAAATGTCAGAAGACATAATAAACCCTGGACAAGATTAGGAAAAAAAATGATACAATTGATGCCAATTGAGTGTTGTCAAATCTTTTCTTTGAATGACATGATCAATCTGTTTTACAGCCAGAGAAAAGAATGACTTTTGCTAAGGTTAATTCAATATATCCTCACTAAATTTCTAGCCGGATCCCGCTCTTGGTTCTAGAGAAAAACTTTGCAAAGCCATTTCGACTCCTCTCAGAACTGACATGATTTGGCAAGGCCGGCGATGAAGTTGATGAAGCCGATGAAGGCGGCGAGGTTTCCTCATTTTTGTTTAAGGATGGACAAGAGCTACCATCAGCCAACCTTGAAGAAATGGAATCTCTTTTAGGCGAAAATGTGCCATTTGAATGAAACTTCCACAACTCCCCACCAGCCTGACCAATGAGTGATGGATTTGCTGGAATGCTTGCAGTGTCAATGAGGAAATCTTCTAGTGTAGCCAGGGATTTCAACTGATTCCCCAACGATGCTATTGTTTTCTGGCACTCGGCAAGCTTTCCGGCAGCCAGTGCTAGGTCCTCCTGGCATAGATAAGTTCACAGGCATTACATGAGTTGGGTAGAAAGTATATATAACCAATTCCTTACTATTTTGTACATGATCAATGATAAAAGTTATGAAACATTTAATGCAGATATGAATGATGACCAACCTGCTTAATCTTCTTTTCTCCGTATGAGCTAGTTGTTGACCTGAGCAATTCTTCCTCCAATTCTCTACACTTCATTGCAATTTCTTCTGAATTAGCCCTCTCCTTATGAAGCTCTTCTTCTAACAAGTCAACCTTTGCAGATTTTCTTTCTAGCTTTTCCTCCAGGTCCTTACACTTCATTGAAATTTCATCTGACACAGCTCTCTCATTGTCAACTTCTGCATCTAATAATTCAACCTTTGCGGATTTGCTCTCCAGCACTTCCTCCAGGTCCTTACACCTTTTTGCAATTTTATCCAACACATCCCTCTCCTTAGCAACCTCTGCTTCTAATAACTCGACCTTTGCATATTTTCTTTGTAGCTCTTCCTCCAAGTCCTTACACATTTTTGCAACTTTATCTGACACATCCCTCTCCTTAGCAACCTGTGCTTCTAATAACTCAACCTTTGCAAATTTGCTTTCTAGCTCTTCCTCCAAGTCCATACACTTTTTTGCAATTTTTTCTGACACACCCCTCTCCTTAGCAACCTCGGCTTCTAACAAGTCAACCTTTGTGGATTTGCTTTCTAGCTCTTCCTCCAAATCCTTACACTTCATTGCAATTGCATTTGGCATGTCCTTCTTCTTATCAAGCTCTGCTTCTAGTATGTTAACCTTTGCAGATTTTCTTTCTAACTCTTCCTCCAGGTCACTATACTTCATTGCAATTTCACTTGACAAATCCTTCTTCTTATCAAGCTCTGCTTCTAATATGTCAACCTTTGCGGATTTTCTTTCTAACTCTTCCTCCAGGTCTCTACACTTCATCGCTATTTCACTAGACAAATCCTTCTTCTTATCAAGCTCTGATTCAAGTATGTCAACCTTTGCAGATTTTCTTTCTAACTCTTCCTCCAGGTCCCTACACTTCATTGCAATTTCACTTGACAAATCCTTCTTATCAAGCTCTGATTCAAGTATGTCAACCTTTGCAGATTTTCTTTCTAACTCTTCCTCCAGGTCCCTACACGTCATTGCAATTTCACTTGACAAATCGTTCTTCTTATCAAGCTCAGCTTCTAGTATATCAACCTTTGCAGATTTTCTTTCTAACTCTTCCCTATACTTCATTGCAATTTCACATGACACAGCCCTCTCCTTATCAACCTCAGCTTCTAAGAATTCAACCTTCACAGATAATGTTTCAGCCTCAGCCACCATGTCCAGTAGGTGATTTTCTACCGTTTGCTTTGATTTGTATGCATTTTCTACCTCTCTTTGCAACTCCTCCAATTTCTCTTGTGCATTCCTCAACTGAAGTTGTGACTCCTCAATACACTCTTCACTTTTCATCAAAGCTATCTCTAGTTCAGCTTTATCAGCTTCCACCTTCTCTAACTTTTCTTTTAGCTCATCCATTTGCTGATTCATGATCTCAAACTCTACTCTGAGAGAGCTTTCTTTGTTTATGCATTGATTGGTAACGACTGACTCTTGGACCATGGTTTCCTTCTTACTTTCAGGCAATGCAACAAGTCGTTCCATTTCAAGGAAATCATCCATGAGATCAATTTTGACAGAATTGGATGGAGTTTGTCTGCATTTTTCATTCTTGAACTGATCAAGCTCGGCAATTAGTGCAGATGCCCACGAGTCAGAACAACTTGGCTCGCACTTGTTTGGTTCTGAGCCATTGATCTTGTTGGCTTCAGTCTCCACTGCAGTAAGTCGATCTGCACTCTCTGATTGAGTATCTGTTAGAGACTCGACACTAAATGAGGACTGAACAATGGATTTATGATCATTTGCTACGGAAGCTCTAGAAGCCGTGCTCCTCAGTCTCCGGCACTCGGCCTCAAGCTTGGCTACTTTCTTGATGTTTTCTAAATGCTGCTTGCTAGCTGTCTCAGCAGCTTTAGTGCTTAGATCCCTCTCAATTGTTCGGATTTCTAGCTCTTCTGATTGAACTAGGATCTCATGCCTGAGAGCCATGTTCTCTTTCTCCAAATATTCAACCTTTTGACACATGTCAACGTCAATAGACGAAGACTTGGATTCTGAAGCATCTAATTTGTTCTGGAGCTCAGTAAGTTTGTTCTCAAGTCTAATTTTAGCTGATTCCAGTTCCAGTGTCTTTTTTGCAACAGCATCATAGATATTTTCTTCCTGCTCTTCTCTTGTCTGCCTTAACTGCCTAACACACTCCTTAAGGGCTCCATCTAGATGAGTGACTCGATCTTGCAGAACCGAATTCCTGAGAATGACGGTGTCAAGTTGCTTCTTTAAAACAGCCACTTCATTTTCAGCCTTTTCCCAGCCTAAGTTAATGAAAATGGCCCAGTTAATAGACAATCTAAACAGGGAGAAAGAGAAAAGGAAAGAAAATATACCAAGGAATCATACAAGGTGATAAGATAACTAATATGCTAGTGTCAGCATGTAAGTGTCCTGGTTGATCATATATAAGCCTCTTGATCTAATGTACTATTGACATAATTATGCAATTTAACGTTTAATTTCAATAAACTCAACCCATGAGCCTAAGTCCTAAAGTCCTAATCCTCCTTTAAGATGAGAAGGAACTTGGTGCTTTTCTTGTTCAAGAATCAGCTGGTGCATTGTTTAGTAGGCACATATCAGACATCAAAGTCCTAACCCGTAATCAAGAAATAAGATATAATCACCAATATTTCTGAAAAATTACAGGGAACAGTAAAGGAATTTACCTGCAATGGCTTCCTCAGCAACTTTGGCATGCTGCTTAACCAAGTCTTCTTTGGCATTGACATTCACTAGTGCAGCAGATAGCTTCTCTGACATATTCCTCAACCCATCACTCAGATCACCTTCCTTTACATCTATTATATTTTCATTTTCTCCATTTTCGGCATTCTCTGATGAACCATCACTTGCAATGCCACCAGCAGGTAAAGATTTAGAGGTGACTTCTTCAGGAAATTGTTCATTGATAAATGAACTATGGCTAACATCTTCAGCATAGCCCGTAGCTTTTGATGTGACATCAGGTGACTGGTTACTTCTACTCGGAGATTCCTTCAATGCCTCCTATTTTCAAGTTTCAAAGACACAAAAATACTAGACTTGTCAGAAAAGAAAGGATGAAAATTGATGGTAAACTTCATTCAGATTGTGAAATACACATTACATGCTTAAATTACCACGATCACAAGTTAATTTCCAGGAGAAGGCATAAACGATATGATATTCATGGTTGACTTAGACCAATAACTGGCAGAGTTGTTAAATTACATTCTTGGATACACTCAACATTGACCTTAATGGATTCATTTTCAAGCATGCCTATATAAAACTTAAATAATCAATGAGCTATGTCTACCGTTCGTTTATTCAAATAATTTATGCCAGAAACCGAAATCTAAATATTTTTTTCACATAGGGAACATACCAAAAGGAGGGACAAGTAGCTTCTGCCATAAAGAGTCTAGGGCTAGGCCCTAGGGTGAATAATTTAGTTGAGGAACCTGGTTTTATTCAAAGAACCTGTTAATTCAACATGTCTTTTTCAATCTTTTCAGTCACTGAATTTCAAAAAGTTATACCCATGACACAAGATTCAAAACCAAGCATGTGTAGCAAATGTTCATATTTTGAGATTACAAGCACAATTCTTATATGTATGTATATTCATCTCACACTATGACACCGGAGCATAGAAATCAGAAGAGAAGGAAAAGCACAACCGGTGAAAACAATCTTAGCTTGCCAGTAAGTGATCAATTAGCTTTATCCACTAACAAGTAAGGAATCTTATGTTTTCACCACACAAAAAAGGAGTCAAATTATAATTCAAATCTTCTCACTTGTGAGATACTAAAATGAATCCAAATATTTTAAGATGGAACCAAATGCTAAAAAAGTCATAGATTAGGTACCCCATTTTGCCACTATTCAAGATTGTTTATCATACCTGTTCATCTGAGTACCTCTCAGAATGAGAAGAAACAGATCCTGAACTTTCAGTTTCACCAGAGCTCTTATCAGAAGACTTCCTCTTCCATAGCCATCTCTTCTTATCCATCATTGGGTCTAACAATCTAACATTAGCTTCAAAATTGATGGGCATTCATCTGCCGACAAAGTACCCAAAATGTTCAGAACCTGATTCAAAACCCACCCTAAAATCCAGTTCAAAATATCAACCATTATGATGAAGAAAAGCATGAACAAAGATGCTCCAACCTACTTGCCCATTCAGACAGCACAAACCCAGAAAACACACTTCCCCTTTAACAACCTCACTGATTCAAAAATAAAAAAGTGGGAAATAAAAAGAGAAACTTTGCTTAACATTCTCCTCCAGCTTTGCTCATAAACCCAAAGCTCATTAAATTAAAAGAAGCAATCTTTGATCTTTCAGCTCAATCATCAAGAGCTAAATCCTACACAATTCTTTGAACCTCATTAAGACCCTTTTCTTCCTCCACACTACTGAAATTTAAAACCCAACAACTACACAACATTCTGCAGCACATTTACTGACCCATGATAATAAAACAGTAGCTGGCAAAAGAAAACAAAAAAGCTTAATCATTCATGTTACCCAATTCCCCAAATGAAAAATAAAATAAAAAATCCTAAAACATGAGCTACACATTTCAGCCATTGAGCTAAAAATGCCTCAAACATTCCTAAAAATCACTGAAAACCAAAAAAAAAAAAAAAAA
>PYAF01003207.1:25385-60994 GCA_007407185.1 Glycine tomentella
TTTAAAAACAATAACAATAATAAAAAATAAAAAAAAGGGTAGGCAAAAACTCTGTAGAATGTCAGTAACAGTGAGCGTTTCACATAGCAAGTTCTGTGTGTAAGAACTAAGTGGTAACAGATAATGAATGGAGGGGGCTTCTATTTTCTTTTTCTTGTTTTGAATACCTACCTTTTACGTTTATTATTATTTTGGAATATTAAAAAAATTAGAGGGCCACGTGATTGTAAATGCGTCAGAGTTGTGAAATTCAAGAGGTGGGTGTGTGTGTACGAGTGAGTGGGGGTGTGTGACAGAGTGTGAGACCACGAACAACTTTTTCAGCTTTTTATGGAAAAGGTTTTTTGTTTGATTTTTAATGTACTAATTTGAATGAATTTGAGCTGCTCTTGTTCCCGCCTATGCTCCAAGACAAAAAAAGGTTACCTTGTCTATTTCTGGTTTGGTTGTTTCATGTTCACAATTAACTTATTTGATTCTAATACATACTTTAATACTACCTCTATTTTAAATTAATTGTTGATTAAGGTTTTTTCTTTCTTTCATATAACAATACATCAATTAATTTGAAATGAAGGGAGTATAAACTTTTAGGCTTAGGTGTACAGTGGTTTTTCCTACTATTGTTTTTTGACCAATTCTTACTACTGTTATCTAGTGGTTATTTCACAAATTTGGTTATTATCTACCCAAGAAGAGACGTTTACCGAAAGAATTTCATAAAACAAAAACAAAACGCATAGCTGGCACTAGAATTTTCAAGACAAAGAAAATAAAAAGGTTTGTTTATTTTAAAGTTAAATATTTTAAATTACAAAATATAATTAAAATATATAAATTAGTAATAATAATAATAAATTTCAACTTGCTTTGTGTTTGGTTGTGAGAAAAGAAAATGAATAAAAAAAGTGAAATAGAGTAAAAAGTAAGATTTTTTTTTGCTAAATTGTAATTTTGGTCCCTTTGAATTGAAGTTTATGCAATTTCGGTCCCCCGACATTTAAAATGATTGGATTTGGTCCCCCAAGTTTAAAATTTGTGCAATTTTGATACACTTGCCTAATTCTCTAATGTTTAACCCCACTTACCGTTAATATACTAATGTTGACTATTGTTTATTTTTGTTAATGTTATTGGTTCCCAGTAAATGACTAAACACATTTAATTAGGAAATTTTTAATTGAATAATCCTATTCCTCTTCCTACGTTCGAACGAATTGGTGAGAGTGAAGCTTTATTCATCATTTTGAATTTCGTCAGTGGTGGTGGGGGTGAGACTATGGTTGTTTCTACGACTAGTGAGGGGTGACTTTGTTATCATTGTCTATAGGAAGATTGATGGCTAGCGATGGTGGTTATTGTGGACGTGAAACAAATGCATGGCACACGAGCAGAACGAAACACAAGACAACATATTTTTCAAGGTCAGATGGGAATGTCTTGTTTGTTGTACACTTTTCTTTTTTATTGTATTTGTTAGGGTTTGTTTAATTGAATGTGGTCCACGTTGTGGATTTTTTAATAGCGAAAAACACGGGTGTGTGGGGTTACTTTTCAGGTTTTGTCTGCTAATTTCGATTTGTTCATGTTGCTGGTTGTGTGGGGTTACGTTTGGGTTTCCTAATTGGTGTCTATCATATTTATGTTGTTGGGTGTCAACATTTTAATTATTTGCAAAGGAAAGTCCCTAATTGTTATTGTTTTGGGGGAAAATTTAATTTGTTGAAAGTTTGTTTGTCATTTTGTGGTGGTTGTTATCATAAATTACAACACTACAATGCTTTGCCAATAAAGGAAGAAGTGATTTTTTTGTGATTTATGGCAGTGACAATGGAAGGGAGGGTGATGTACAGAGGAAGGGTGAGGGTGATGTTTCTGATGCTGATCCACATGGTGAAGGTGATCATGTTATTGCTGCTGATGTAGAGGGTGAGGCTGATGTAGTTGGTGTTCATGTATAGGGTGAAGATAATCATGTTGTTGTTGCTAATGTAGAGTGTGAGGGTGATGAAGATGGTGTGATGTACAGGGTGAGTGTGATGTACATAGGGATGGTGATGCTAATTCTTTTGAAGATGAAATTTATGTTGTTGGAGAGAATTCTGACAATGAGTACACATCTATGGAAGATAGTTATTATGAGGAGAATTGAGAGTGGACTAAAGTGTTGGACCCAGATTTGTTTGGTGAAACTCAGCCACCACCTGGGGTAGGTCATGAAGAGGTTTCAACTGACAATTGGTTTGATGCCCTTTTCACCAGAAATGAAGAACCAATCACAACTGTTGACTTTGATGATGAGGATGGGCATAATGATGTGTTAGACACACTACCAAGCAGTGAAAATGAAGGGACAAAGACCCAAAAGTTTCCAAGGTTTAGAATGCCCAAGGATGATGTTGAAATTTGCATTGAGAAAAGGATGATTTTAACTCCAAAATCGATATAAAGGTGGCTATTAAAACATTTGCAATGGTGAATAAGAAGAATTTGATCATTAAGAAAAATGATTTGAAGAGGGTATATGCATGGTTGTTCATTCCATTTACAGTTTAGTAAGTCAAATCAGAAAACTCATTGGCAGGTGGTGACCTTTAGAAACATTCATACATGCTTCAGGACAGCCAAAAATAGGCAAGCTACTACTAAGTGGTTAAGTATGAAATTGATCTCTTTATTAAGGCATGCACCAAACATGAAGATAAAAGGGTTGATTGTTGTAGCACTTGAGAGATAGGGTTGCAAATTGTCCCGTTATCAGGCTTACAGAGCTAAAAGTATGGCACTTGAGAAAATACAGGATGCAACAAGGAAGCAATACTTTCATATAAGGAATTATGCTCTAGAGATTATAAGGAGTAACAACAACAGTACAACCATTGTAAAAAGTAACATGAGTAGCAGAGGACTAGTTTTTGAGAGATTTTATATTTGTCTTGAGGCATGCAAGACTGCATTATCGTGACTACATGTAGACCATAGATTGAACTAGATGATTGTTTTTTAAAAGGTGAATATGTTGGACAACTTTTGACAGCTATAGAAAAAGATGGCAATAGCCAAATGTTACCTATTGCCTATGTAGTTGTTAAAGCTAAAACTACAGAGTCATGGTTTGTTGGGCTTTTATTACATGACTGAACTCAAGAGGAAAATTGGGTCTTTATATCTAATCAACAAAAGGTATTTTTGTTATTAATTCTGATTTGTTATTAATGTACATTTCAATGGTTATTAATTTATTTGTATTTCTGAATCTCAGGACTTGGTTATTATGATAAAGGATATCGGTTCAAATGTTTAGCATAGTCTATATGTAAAACGTTTGTATAGTATCTTCAGAAAGAGGCATCCATGTGCTCATTTGAAGGAACTAATGTGGCAAGCCATAAGAGCCACCATTGTGCAAGAATGGAAGAGAATTATGTAGAAGATAAAAGAGGGTGATGAAGGTGCTTGGAAAGAATTGAATGACCTAGATTCATCTTGTTGGACCAATTCAGCATATGATGTAAGTTCTCAATGTGACTTGCAAGTTAATATGTGTGAGACATTTAACAAATGTATTTTAGAACTAAGGGACAAGCCAATTATCATTTTGATGGAGGGGATTAAGGTATATTTAATGAAAAGAATTGTGAGTCAAAGGGAAAAGATGTTGAGGTATAATGGTTCAATTTGTCCTAAAATTCAAGAGATTTATGAGAAGATAAAGAGAGAGGTTGAGGGTTGGACTCTTGAATAGTGTGGCGATGATCAATACTCACTGTTTAAGGTCTCTAAGAACTTTAAGAAGTTTGTGGTCAATATAAACCAAAGAACATGTAGTTGCAGAAAGTATGATTTGACTGGCATCCCTTGTTATCATGTGGTAGCTTGCTTGTGGCATAACAATTATAATCATCAGGCCTATGTGGCTACTTGTTATAGGTACATTGTTTAACATAATTACACATTTGAATTTAAATTTTAGAATATTTGTAACAGCCAATTAACATTGTGGTCAATGTTGCAAAATTTGAAAAGGAAAAGAGTTACACACCGATCTGTTCCAAATAAGGTTTACAAACTAATTGTTTAAAAAAACTAATTTCTTCATTTATGTTTGCTTCATTTAACTATTTGTTTGTTTGTTGATGTTTGCAGAAATTAAGGATGGAGCCAGCCTTTAAGTTTAGACCTGGTGAAACATTTGCATCAGCGCAACAAGCACCTACTGCTCAACCAATTTCACTTGTACCAGCTCCAAATGGTTTATCACAATTGACACCTACTGCTAATTCAATTGCACATGTTAATTTGAGAACTACAAGGCCAAGCGCACGTGCATCTTCTGTACCTCCACAGAGTCAGGGTAATTCTGGTGCAACTCCAATGATTCAAGTTAGTTTTACTACATCCCTAGTGATTCAAGTTAGTTCTATTGCACCCCATGTAAGTCGAGCCTCTTCTGTTGCACCTTCATTGAGTTAAGCTTCATATGTGTCATCTCCTGCACCACTTGGTAGCCAAGCATCATTTGTTGCACCGCCAATCAGCCAAACTTCATTTGGTAGATCAACCAGTCACAATGTAGCTGAATTTGCACCGCAAACTCTACACCAATCTCCAAGGATAAAACTTGCTTGGATGTGGAGTGAACTTTGTAGTTCTTGTGAATGTTTTGTGGTTGTATTTTGAGAATATTTTTTGGTTGTAATTTGGATATTCTTGGTACCATGTTGGTTGTTATGTATTTTGATTGTCTAAGAGTGATGTGTTTTGGTACACTTCAAATTCCTATAGACTATTCTTAGACAGGTACTCATTATTGATGTCCTTTTATATAAAGTTGTTATTTATGCTAATTGTTCATCTGGTTTCATTATTTATGCTAATTCTTAGTCCATTATTTTGGTTGGCACTTTCGAAGTAAACAAGTTAGAAATAAATTAATACCAAATAAATGATTCATTTTTCATTGATACCAAATAGATTGATGCATACAATCATTCTAGTCCTACACCAAACTTACATCAAACATGATAACTAATATCTAATACAACACTACATGATTACACCTTACTAACAACCAACACGACCACTAACAATATAAAAACTCAAGACACAATAATCCCATTGATAAATATTTTTTCTCTATTTTTCAACTCAATATGCTTTGTGTCTCAATATTCTTGTACTCTTCCAGTTTCCTCATCAATCCAACAATAATTTTCTTCACACGAGGATTCAATGGTGGATCATACCATTCAAAGAAATTACACCTCTGCCTCCCTAAGTCTTGCAAAATCCCAAACATAAAATTAGGAGCAAATATATTTTAGTAACCAAAACAACACAGAACTAGTCACATACATTATAGTTTTCACAACCAAAAAACCTTATGGCAGCATTATTGTCAGTCCAAGCAGTGACCAACGGAGCATCTAAGTCGCATTCACCATGAACACAACGTCTATTAAGCCTAGAACCAGTGTTATGCGAATACCCATTACTTTCCATCAAGGAAGGATGATAAGGTTCGAGGAAGAGGAAAATAATGGGGTTTGAGGAAGAGGAAGACGAAGATGAAGGGGTTTGATGAATAAGGAGGAAGATGCGAAGAAGAGGAAGAGCATGAAGCGAGGAAGAAGAGAAAGAGCGTGAGGAAGAAAAAAAGTTTTCAAATTAAATAAAATTAATTAAACATATATTGACAATCAACTTGAAATGACACAAATCACATTAGAATAGGGGTTGAATAGTGTGTTAGTAAAAAATATGAAACCTTTCTTCAATGGAAGATATTGAAATAACAATTTGTAAAACCCTTGTCCAGTGACAGAGATGGACTATAGTCCAGTGAGTTGAAAGCTTTTCTTTTAATGGAAAACCTTGTGTGCAAGGTGTGATAGTGATGGACAGTGAAATACTATTAATTAGCTAATGAAGAACAATAAAAGACTTCGTTTTATATAGGTTCACTCAACCTGAGCTACGTTCAGTTCTCCTTTATCAACTTAGTAAAATGTTCCACTAATCAACCTTGATTACAACAAGTATTCTTTCTTGTCACTTTTGGCTTACAAGTATTCCCAATTCCACTCCTGGCACATCCCTTAGATTGAATCTAAGAACACCCAAGTATTATTTTGTCATTAAGCCACTCATGCTTTCACAAACAAAAGTTTGAGGTAAAATCAAAGATTCTTTTACAACACTCAAAGAGTGGGTTTTACAATAATGCTCTTATCTCTCACTGATACTTTGTATACATAAAGGATAAAATCTTTTAGACTTCGTGTGTCTTTCAATTGTCGTTCTTCTCTTGTTTCTTAAATCATAGCTCTTTTGTAAGTTCGTCAGTCTTCTTCAATCCTTGTTGTTATATTTATAGGTAAAGAGACGCTTGTAATTTAGGAGAAGATCTAAGAAATTGAATGTTACGATCGTTGTGCTAATTGATTTTTGTTTCCTGAATTAAGCGGATGTTGCATGTTCCTGTCTGATACGATAAGAACTTTCCATTTATGTCATTCATAACTTAATATGACTGTTAATCAAATAAAAGGAAATAAGGATGATTTCGCAATTATGTTCCTTTTAAAAACAAGATCATATAAGGTGGAATAAATATATTAATCAATAAATGTTTGTTCCACTCGTTGTTTGAATACAATGAATGAGTGTTTCATGCTTCTAATAGGTGAGTTATCCATTTATGGATATGTCTCTTCTGGTGCCATTTCCAGTCACCAGTCTTGTTAGCTTTACACACAACAAAGTAGTTAACATAAATTTATATCGTTGTTTTCATCAAAACTGTAAGAGATGTGTGGTTCGTTCAGTGATGGATCGTCTAGTATCTAACACAACTAATAATCAATGGGGTCAAATGTTAGAAATTAGGAAAATGCACCAAAATCGCACAAATTTAAAACTTGGGGGACCAAAATCGCACAAACATCAAACAGGGGGGGGGGACCAAAGTTGCAATTTAGTCGGGTTTTTTTTCTTCTTATTATAGTATTGGTATGAAGAATTCATTGACAAAAAAATGGTGACTAATCTTCATAGAAGACCATGAGCATGCACAAGTTAAGCATTTCCCTCCTTACATGGTTTATTCCATACCCAAGGCCAAGATTCGAATCTTATACAACTTGGTTAAGAGACATAAGTCATTGTTACCACTTGTGTCATCTGTTGTTGGTAAAAGTAGTTTAGTTGAAGTGAAAAAGAGTAAAATAATGAAATATTTGAATAGTAGTTTCATAAGTAAGAAAAGAAAGAAAGAAAACTTAATATTATTCATTAATTAAATTACACAATTGTCCCTTAATTATGATAAAAAGTTTAATTGAATATCTCAGTTATTAAAAAATTTCATTAGATCCTCTAATTATTAAAAATATTACAATCATACCCTTTCCCTTGGTTTTGTTAGATCCTCACTTAATTTCTAACCTTACTTACATTAATTATTTCTTTTTTCTTTCAAGCTTCTAATTTCTATTTATAACCAAAATCCAGTTATTAACATCTAGGTCATTAATGAGTTGACCATTATTTGACCATAAAGTTTTCTCTAAATTATCCTTATTTTTTTCTAGACTTTAGCTTAAAAACTTAAGAACTTAATTATGCTAAGGTATCCTATGACAATATCTCATTTTTTTTTTACCATTTCAATAGTTAAAAAACGCTTCCCAATGACACAACAAAACAATGTCATTTTTTATCACACACATGAAAAATTGGGTTGTTACAAATACTAATGTCCACTTTAGTTGGAATGCATTAGCAACCAATACCAAGATATTTAGACAAAAATACCGCTCACATCTTTTGATTATAATTTATTATAAAGGTATTTTAATAATTTAATATTAAGTAAAACATAAACAATTTATCTCTCTTATCACAAATTAATAACACTCCTATTTTTTCTCACTCCACATTTTTATATTAATTTTTCTTGTCTCTCTCATGTAACACCCCATTATCATCTCACAACAAAAATATTCATGTCAAAGAAAATGTGGAGTGAGAAAAAATAGGATAACATTAAGTTGTGATAGGAGAGAGAAATTATTTATTTTAATTAAGTATTAAATTGTTAAAATACCCTTATAATAAATTAACAAAACCAAAAGATGTGGGAGATATTTTTATCTAAACATTTTGGTGTTAGTTGCTAATGCACTCCAACTAGAGTGAACATTAGTACTAATAATCAGACTTAGTTATACAATTGATCCTTTAGTTATAATTAAAGGTTCAATCATGTTCTCTAATTGTTTAAAAGACTACAATTATGCCCTTTTCGCTAGCTCCATCAGTTTGATTAACGAAAGTTTTGTAAATATTTTTCTTTACATCATTTGCATTGACAATCGATGTAAAATTATCTTTTTACATTGGTTGTATTGATAATCAATATAAAAATATCTATTTACATCAACCACAAATCATAATAGTGATGTTGATTTTACATTAGTTGCAAATTGATGTAAAAATTTCTTGTTTTACATCAGTTGTCAATACAATCGATGTAAAAAAATATATTTTTGTCAATAAAACTAATGAAATCGAGGAAAATGGTACGATTATATTATTTTTAATAATTAGAGGATCTAATGAAACTTTTTAATAATTAAGAGATTCAATTTAATTTTTAATCATAATTAAGGAACCAATTATATAATTAAGTCTTATAATTAATAAATAGTATTAAGTTCTCTTTCTATCTTTCTTATTAAACTACTATTAAAATATTTAATCTTTTTTTACTCTCTTTCACTTCAACTAATTAAACTACTTTTACCAACAAATACAAGTGGTAGAAGCCACTTATATCTCTTAACCAAGTTGTCTAAGATTCGAATTTTAGCCTTGAATGTGAAATAGACTATATTAGGACATAAATACTTAACTTGTGGGTGCTCACGATCTTCAAAAGAGATTAACTACTTTTTTGATGGTGAATTTTTCATACCAATACTATAATAAGAAAAAAAATCTTACTTTTACTCTATTCCACTTCTTTTTTATTTGTTTTCTTTCCTGACAACCAAATACAAAGCAAGTTTGAAATTTATTATTATTATTATTATCATTACTAATTTAGATATATTTTTAATTATATTTTGTAATATAAAATATTTAACTTTAAAATAAACAAACCCTCTATTTTCTTTCTTATTAGTCTTGAAAATTCTAGTGCTAGATACGCGTTTTGATTTTCTTTTTTTTTAATGAATTTCTTTCGATCGGTAAACATCTCGAGTCATTTCTGACTATTACTGATAACAATATTGTATTTTATGAGGAATCCAATTTGAAAGTTTGAAACTGCAAACTTACAGAAATGGAATATTTTTAATTTTGTTTTACAAAAATTGATAGATTTTAAAAACATTATAAGATATAGATAAATTGTGTTTTAAAACACAATTTCATATAAAAATAGTATTTTAAAACATAACTTTAAAACTGTAATTTTTTTTAAAAAATATTAAAGTCGTGATTTAAAATACGACTTCAAATATTTTATATTTTTTTTAAAAAATACTAATTATGTTTTGTATCATAATTTCAAGTATATTATATATATATATATATGTTAAAATACTGAAGTTGTAATTCAAAATATGATTTTAGTATTTTTTTATAAAAAATATGATATTTTAAAATAAGTCATGACTAATTATAAGATTTTATGAGATTTCATAAAAAATATCAATAACTAATTATAATTCTTAGTTAGCCGCGATCTACCATATGTAGTTAATTTCTTTTATTCCACATGTGTAATATTGTAAGAGTTGCTATTAAATCACACCTATCTTTAAACTAGTTTTATGCATGTCAAATAATAGTGTGAGTGTTCACAAATAATGCACGGTGGGCAACTAAGAAATTAACTAACAGTTTTTTCTAAAAGAAAAGAAATTCTCTAAGTGACAAATTAGTTGTGAAAGTTTTAATATTTTCAATATTTTTGTTGTTCTTCATTCACAAGCTCAACATGATAATGATTAATGTTGTGTTTGATTTGGAGTTTGGGTACTTAAAGTGAGGTTTATCCCTCATGAAAAGTTATACCAACTTATTTGACAAATCATTTTTTCAATTGAGTTGAATGTGATTTTTATCCGAATTGAAGTTTACTCCAAAGTCATTTATCTCTTGCTTTTTTGTATTAAACGTAGAAAACTTCACACACAAATCAAGTTATATTAAATTTACTTTAACTATATGCTTTTATCGCTTAAGCCAAGATGTTCTTAATTAATGGATATTCAGGTTGTTGCACACTACTACAAGCGGCACATACGACAACGGTTCTAGAACCGTCGTTGTTGCGGGTGTCGTTGTAAATCGCAACTTTCGACGACGGTTGTCAAAACCGTCTTTGTATATATAATTTGTTTTTTTTGGTAAAAGAAACAAAGACGGTTGTTCCGAGAACCGTCTTTGTATGTGCACATTATGGACAACATTTTCCTACAAATATATTGGCTATACACTGCAGTGATTGCCATATAGCAGAGGTGACCACTGCCCCCAAGGAAAGGATACTTATATTTGGTAAAGCATGTCTGGTTATAAAATGCAACTAATAGACAAGGTAGAAAGAAAGTATATAGAGATAATGACTGAGGATGATTCAAGAATCTCAATAAAGCCATTTCCATGGCCAATCAATTCTGAAAGGAGAAATTCAATTCTGATGTTCTAAGTTTATGGTTGTTGTCTGTCTTGCAATAGTTTCATCCGTTATCTCTTAGGGATTAACAGCTTCTAGAGTTCTACTGACTAAGTTGTATGCCACAGAAAAAGATATCAATGTTGTCCATAGTGGGAGGTGGTGACTGAGAAATGATTTACAATCGTGTCAAGTAGGGACCAAATGTAGAAAATTAGAATACAACAACTAGCCTTTTTCTCTTTGACACCACTCTCTCTTCCACATCTCTTTCTGTCTTTCCCTTTCTCTTCAACACCTCCCTCCCTCTCTCTCTTATCTCTGTTTTGGGCCTCTTTCTTTTCTGCATCTCTTTTCTCCTTTTCCCTCTCTATCTCTCTCCCCCTTTCCCTCTCTTTTGCACATTTCTTACTATTTTGCACCTCTCCCCTCCTCTGCCTCTCTATTTATTCAACAGAACGACCTTACAACTCAAAAGAAAATGTTTTTTCTTAATTGCCACATAAGTAAAGGAATTTGTTAAATTTTAATATAAAACCATTCACATTTCTTCACCTAATAGCTTAAATTTTGGGTATAGTTGGTTCATCACATGATATCAAAGCCTCTAATGACCAAGCGGTCTAGAAGTTGATCCTTGTCACACTAATTCTAATAAATAAATAAATGAATTTCAACACATGATAAGTGCACTTGCAATGTTCACACTTTAAGCCCCAAAGCCTCTAGCATGTGGAGGCATATTAGAGATGTAATATAAAATCATTTATGATAGTTTGTTCATGACAGAGTTTGTACACAAATATCAATCAACTCAATTAAGTAACAAAAGTTAAAAATTCTTATTCCTCAAACTCTCAAAGAACATACATATCATATACAAACTAGATGTTGGAAAACTACCTTAATTGCGGTCACCCCTAGCCCATCTCAGTTGCAACCTCTATGAGGGCTGCCTGAATTGCAGCCTCAAGGGTGATGGTTTAGTCCCACATCGACTAGTGATATGGACAAGTTAATGTAAATAAATGAGGGGAAACCCTCAGCTTACTAGCCAGTTTTGTAAGGCTTAGTTAGGCTCAAACCCAAAATTCTAAGACTAGAGAACCAAGGTATGTACATGGGAGTGTCAATAAGGGTGATATGGAATGAAAGGAGTAGAGTAAAACAAAATGTTTGGGATAAATGGTACCTAGTCGCCATATTAAGGATATGCAAAAAGACAACATCCTGTGACTTGCCATACATCACATCTAAGATTTCAGGAAAATGATCCTACAAAATAATAACAACAAAAACCCAAATCACCACTAGTATTTATAGCACATGCATTGAAGAATGAATGATAAAGAAAGACGTAAACAGAAAGATGATCAAGTACAACAAGATATGATTAGGAACATACCAGAGAAAACATATCTTCCAGATGCTTAAAATGAGACAGAAGCTCCACCACAAGAGATTGCAAGGTCGGCATTTCATCCTCTGTAACTCCTTTATTCCAAGTACGCTTTGAAATGCCTTCCAAAATGATTTTCAAATGGTTATCCTAGCATAAACAATTGTATTTAGAGGAAAGGTTACAAAAGAAAATATTAAATATTATTCTAGTCATTTGAAAGTAATAGGTATATCAATTTGCAACTAAACTTTGTAATTGGACAACAATTAATCCATCAAGGACCAGAGTTTAAATCTCAATATTTTCTATGGAATTTCTTTAAATTGTCATATATATGTTTGACTGACAATTGTTTACTTAAAGAATATACCAATAGATAGAAAGAAAGAATGCAAAGAAAGGAAGATAGGCTATTGACCTTGCACAAAAAAACTTAGAAACTTAGTTCCAGAATTTTTAGTTATAGATCTCTTGTTACTTTTGGGGGATTGGCTTGTACTTAGCTTCCTTATCATTTCAGTTCACAGGTACCCTTACCCTATTGACTATTTAATCAAGACAAGTATTATTGGTAATTCATTCAGCACTAAGGAATCAAATTCACTACCTTCTTGCTAAAAACACTTTGCCATTAATTTGTTCCAATATGGGACATCGAGCTTGATTTAGAAGGAGCACGTTCAATCTCTAGGAGATTGGAATCAAGCAAGTAGTAAATTAAAAAGTTCAAAGCCTGAGATTTAGCAAATGGGAGTTACTGGGAAGCAACAAAGCTTGCCAGCACACCCACTCAACCTACAAAACTATAATATGTCGATATACTGTGTAGATCTAGATGATGACAACACAAATGTCAAACATTGGCCATGTAGAAAACATTTGGGTAATATAATGTTAACTGCCTAGTCAAGACAAGCATTAGTTGCTCCTAAAGAGTTTCAAACCTCAAATCTCTCCTTGCTGAAGACTTACAATTACTCCTACTTCCTTTTGTATCTCTTTTTAATTTAATTTTATTAAAAGAATTTATTGCAAGAAGAAAGGATGTGATACAGAAGAATTGTTCTTTCTGTCTCTTTATTTAATTTTTTATTCCTGCATCAAATTTACATTTACACTGTAGAATATCAATCAACTGTGATTATCAAATTAGCAACAAAAAGGATAAGAACTGCATTAAAGCCTAGCTTAACCTTTGAAAAGTTTTAATATTGATGTATGACAACAGTCACAAATGATATTTATTGATGGAAAATAGTGTACACTCTAGGTATTCAAGAAACCTGGTTCTCTCCTCTCCAAAAGAATTTCAAAATCCAAACAGAACTCCTCCCACTAGTGCTTAGCTCATGACTGCTTCAAGTAAGGGTCCCTTGATGATAACAGAGACTAGAAACTACATCCTTGATTCTTTATTTATTTTTCTTTCTTTTCTCCTTTTCCATTACAAAGCCTGTACCTTTTGTCCCCTTAGTTGTGCTATACTTCTCAAATTTTTTATCCTAAAAAATAATATAACTAAATTTACACCTAACAACAAATTTATTACTTCCTCGATTTTCTAAGAGCGTTGAGGCATAAGGTTTTATGTTCTTATAAATATTTAACCAGAGTCAACATGATTAAGCAAATAAAAGTTTCAGCTATGAAACTCATATAGTTTAGTATCATAAAAAAGGTATGGCAGATGACAGATCCATCAATGTTAATTTAAAACTGAAAGCTAATATGTAATGCTAACATGACCAGGACAAGAAACATTCTTCTTAACAAGATAAAGGTCAAGTACTCTCCTTTACTTTATCCAATTATGGTTGGATCATATAAACAATAGATTCTATCTTTCAACAGAACCATAACAAGCCTTGCATGAAAGTTCATTTAAGATTAGAAAAATACCTAGTGTATGCTGAAATTATTTCATCTTTTGTGAAACTATCCTCTTGAGAGCCAATCTCATGCAGATATAGACAATTTGGATTGCTGCAAGGCTGGTCATCAAGATCTATCCCCGATCAAGCTTTAACTAGTGAAAGAACAAGTTATAATTCATAAGGAAATAGTAATTTTCAAACCATGTTTCTGAGCCATGCATGACAATATTTAGTGGTTCCAAAACAAGCCCTGCAAATGCATCAACCAAAAACAATGAGAACTGATAAGCTAGAATTGGATTACCACAAGCTAATCACCCTGAATAGCTTCACTAAATCCAGATAGGTACCTTAAAGGTCTACCCTCCAAAACGAATCCATGCACATTTTGAATGAAGAGAATTGCTTCTTCTTCCTTAGAATAAGTAAATATCTGAGCCAAAAAAAATATTCAGGAACTGCTACAGTTTTATATTATAAAGAAAGGGAAGCAGACATAATAGTCATGGAGAGGGTGAAGGCAAGAAATCCTGCTTTGGGTCTTCTTTTAACAACTGAGCTTTAGAATGTAAGTGGCCTTTTTTATTTCTTTTATTCAAGAAAAGATATTGTTTTGGTGAAGTCTTTTGCTCGTCATTTCCTTCCATCCAGTGTGGATCTTAAGGAGGTCAGAACAAGGAATTTGACTCTTGATAGAGTAGCAGTCAGCCAGCCACTATGGACCACAACAGTGAAGTGCTCCATTATAAGCAATTAGAATTGGCCATGAGTCACTCTGCTATGCCACTATGGGGGCCACCACTGCTGCTACTAATGATCCTGCACAATACCACTAAGAAAAAAAAGCTAAGTTGCATTGAAGACAACATAAACTTACACACTACATGTATTGTTTGGAAACTGCTTAACAACACCAGCTGTAGTTCGAGACATTGACACTTTTAAGACCTTCCCATACTAACCAAAATATTCTCGACGCTGGAGGAACTGCACAGAGATCAAATAAATATTAGTAAATTTACACTGAGAATAAGAAAAAATGAGAAGACAAGGGAGGGGATGGTGGCCTGAAAACAAAACAGATACAGAAGATGGCAACTATTGAATTTAAAAGCATATGAGGTAAAAATTTTACATCTTCATCTGCCAGATTGAGAGGCAATCCCACTATGTAAACTAGATTCCGCTGAATTACTCGCACACTACTGAGCTGCTTCCGTGCTTCAGAAGATTTTGACTTTGCTTTCTGGTTCTTCACCTTTTTTTCCATATGAACTTCAGCCGCCAATCTAAGTAAAGACATAGTTAACAAGAGAAACACACCAATAAGGCCTAGTTTCGAAGATTAAACAAGTTTCTAAGTAGTAAGACAAAGATCTAAGAAACAAAAATCATAAGACTTTTGTTCCATCATAAATAAGGCCTAGCTTAAACAAGTTTCTAAGTAGCTTATAATTGGTATTTTCTTTAGTTCTATCATAAAGACAGATAATACACAACAACTAGAGTTTCTAATATATATAATATATAGCATAATATGATAGCTTATTTACAGTGTAGTTTGAAGATATGGTTATGCAAAATTGCAAATGCATGCATGCATGATTAATTTAAAAACAAAGAAAGGGCCTATGAAAGCAATGCAACACTTCAACCAACAGAAATGTACTGTTAACAGAATAAAAGAAACAAAATTTAAACAGGAGTCATGTCAACAGAGAGAACAATGTTTGAAGTTTATATTATTTTAAAAAACTAAAAAGTGATATATAACAACACTAATATCACAAAAGAAATAGAGGACCCTTCACTCTTCTTGCTCTTTGGTGTCCCTGCTTCACCACCTTGCACTGCACGAATCAGAGGGAAATATATAAATGTCACCATCAATTCTCAACCTCTCCAGATTCAAATTTAGCCCATCGAATCATCACTAAAATTGCAACATTACATTCCCCCAAAAACAGCAACAGATCTCACCAGACACAAGTAGTAGCATCATAGAAAAATGCAATTGAAAAATAGAACCATTCAATTAACACCAACTAATAACTCACACACAAATAAGACAATATTGAACAGTGCTTCCTTCAACATTTTCTCTCGTCAGAAAATGAAAATCAGTGACTCACCGATTATGGGATCGTTGAGAGCGGGCAAGCTAAATTACTTTCCAAACTGGCCAGCGCCGTCGGGCTTCTCGAGCGTCCTCAAAATGCTATTAAAAGGATTCTCAATCGCTGCAGCAACAAGACAAACATTTCAAAAACCAAATCCAAAAAAAATTCGTCGTATCCTTTCGCTCACGAACTTGCCGCCGATTAGGGTTCATGTCGTGGAGGATCAAAAGGTGTTGGGGATTGAGGAGCAGTTCGCGCAGATGGGGGTTGGTGTGGGGCATAAGCAGCGGTAGGATGAGGGTCTCTTCCCCCCCTCCGCCGCCGGTTCCCGCGAGTCTCTCCGCCGTGGGTGTGCCGATTGGGCCCGCCACGGTGGTTGCTGGGGAGACGAGGCCCTCGAAGGTGTCTGAGAAAAGCAAAGAAGAAAACGAAGAGGGAGAGGAAGAGGCACGAGAAGATGAGAAAGAAGGTTCTGCGAGGTCCCACGAGTTCCCTATTTTGTAGTGTAGGGCAAGCTCATTTTCCTTAATTTAATTTTAAATCTACTGTTACAAACAAAGACGATTTTAATAATAACCAACTTTGTTTAGTTATAGCAAAATAACAAAAATGCCACTGCTTATGAATTCAAGCTTATCGACGACGGTTTCCGTAATACCCGTCGTCGTTTTTAGCCTCATATTTACGATAATACCACCGCTTAGCATACTAAGACGGTTTCCATATAACCATCGTCGTATGTGCGTCGTGAAAGGCTTTATTTGTAGTAGTGGCAGTAACTCATGTTATATGGCAGATTTGGAGTGCCAGAAACAGAAGGTTTTTTCATAATCATTTCATTGATTTGAGCTCAGCTTGTGCTTCTATAGCAACGAATGTAAAGTAAACAGGAGATTCTTCTTCAGGTACCATGTTTTCTTTAGTGAACAAATTACTTCTCTTAAAATCTTTTGATGTTGCTTGTCACCCCCTAAGGCTCTAGTGATCCGACAAGTTAACTGGTACCCTCCCTTGCAAGGTTGGGTTAAATGCAACACTGATGGGTCTGCTAAGGGTTGCCCTAGAAGAGCTGCTTGCGGTGGCATATTTCGAAGCCATGAAGCTGATTTTTGTGGGTGGCTTTTATGTCTTAATTGTCTACCAATTTTTTTCTTTTTTGTTGAGATAATGGTTAATAACAGCAATTGAAATCGCTCATCAAAAGGGATGTACAATGTTGTGGACTGAATGTGACTCAAAACTAGTTGTAGAGGCCTACAAAAATGCTAATATGGTGCCTTGGTCTTTAAGAAATAGATGGAAAAATTGTCTGCTTCTTTCTAAATCTGTCTTTTTTTATTGGCAGCATCTACTGTGGGAGAAATACTTGTGCGGACAACTTAGCCTCTTATAGTAGCTCAAGCAGCGTTTTTCTTTTTGATAAACAAGTTCTTCCATGTTTTAGATCTGATAGAGCTTCCTTGTTTTTCTTTATGGGGTTTGGTCTATGTCCCCCATGTCCATCTTGTGACCCTTTCTCTTTTCTTTTATTATAATATATTTTAGGATTGGGGTTTAAGGCATGTGATTGTTGAGCTGCCAACCTAATTGGAATTTCCTCAACAGTTTGCTTCCACCTTCCTTGCTTTTTGCTTAAAAAAACTTTTAACTATACTTAATTTTACAAATTTAAATTCAATCAAACTTCACTTTTTCTATTGTAATCCAAACACATACCAAAGTGTTGTTGACCTTTGTTGATGTTGTGGTACTCTTTCTTATTTTTAGAAGTTGGTGATGATGAAGAACATTCATAAAAACTCGGACATTCAAGTTAATAAAAATAAAAAGTTCAGACGTGATAATGAAATGATATGTAACTTTTTTCTTCTTCTCTTTCTACATAGCATCATTAACTAATGATTCGGTTTTTTCCTTCAAAGATTGTTAAAATTTGTTGTGGTTTTTTTATTTGTGTTTGTATCATTTAGAGAGGGCAAATGACTTATTATTGACTGAGTAAACATGAATTAACAACTATGGTGTAGGGTCAGCCCATAATACTATCCTTATGATTTATGGAAAAAAAAACTTGTTTATTAGAGTGATACATCTATATGATATATATGGTATACAAATATTTTGAGAATGTATAATGTTATTTTTTTTAATTCTCGCAAATATTGGGTGAGAATAAATATTTTTATGTTTAATTATTAGAAGATTATGGAACTATACTCTATGTTTTATTTCAAAAAAATTACATTCTCACGTTTTAACAGGTTTCTATATCCATGAAGAGGGGTGACTATCTCATAGGAATAAAAGTTGTTTTCTACGATAACTATTTATTATCACTACATTTTTTTTCTCTTTTAATTTTTCAATTTTTTAATTAGATATTTTTAGTTTTTTCACTTTATCGTTTTCATGTTATCTGTAATTTTACCATAAATATAGTTAAAAATTATGAATTATAAAAACATAAAAATACATGCTAATATGATATTATATTTATAAATTTCATACAAATATTGCATCACTATTATTGCTAGGAAAAACAACTCATTTTTTTTAAAAAATATTACTAAATATTTTAAAGTAATTTTATTTGCGTTCACATTTTTAAAAAACATACAAGTATAAAAAAATATATATAAATAAACTTGTTTAAAATCTAGTATTGCATTATTCTTGACTTATAAAGGAGAAATGTTGTTCATTAGATATTGTTTAATTAATCGTATCTATGTGAGAATACAAAATCCTCATGAATATTAAACTGTCCTTTTTTTTATTATAAATATTGATTTTTAGACTTAGAGTCAAGCTAAGGAAGTCCACTCAATTGATTGAACAATATGCATAAATTATTGTAAATTCTCTCATTATTTTTTATTCCTACAAATAAAAAAAAGAGACAAATGTTGATCTTGATTAACTTCTTTTTTTTTTGAAAGACAACTAACTTTTCTCTTGTTGGTATTTAAGCTCGCTCTCTTTATGACTATCCAACCGTATTTTGATCTTTCTTATTATCTCTGACCTCGTATACAAGACTCTTTAATAATTAGAATTGAAGAATTTAATCAATTTTATGCTTATATTTATATGTTGAATATGCAAGATATAGGAAGCACAAGTCAAAAGCTGCCTTAAAAGAGATTGATTAAAAATCGCTTAGCACCGTTTGCCATGTGTCTTATTGGAAATTGCTGCTGAATTGAACTATTGATGATGCATGCTTTGCAAGTTAATTATAACCAATTTTAACCTAAAAAAAGTTATAACCAATACATGTCTTGATGATACTAAGTCTTGATACAATAACCTATAAATCAAGATTGATTTTATGTCTCAAACACGTTCTCTCTCATATAGGAATTTCATGAACAATGCTTGTACTATTTTATCATATCTTTAAATTCAATTTCTAATTTTAAAAATGAGTACAGGATAAAACACCTAACTACTTAAAGTGCAAAATTTCAGTAAAGAACTCTATATAAACTATACTTTGGGTAAAAGGCACAAGAGTCAAACTTTTATCCAAACCATAGTTCAAGGCTTAGGGTGAGTTTGGATGTGTCGAAAAGAAGAAGAAAAAATTGAGAATTTTTTTATAAAATTAAAGTAATGTAATTAAAGTGTGGTACATATATTATTATTTTTGAATATTTTTCATGAATAATAATATTTTCTTGGCAAACAAACCATGACTTAACTTCCTAAGTGATTTTTCTATATAAGCTTCTCAAGTGAAATTTCTAACACACTAGTCAAAGAGATTCTCGTACTAATGATGAACTAATGAAATCTAAAGTGATTGATTAAGGCGTGCTCTTACATAGTTTAATGATAAATATTATATTTTATATACGTAACACTAGGTGCATTTTGGTAGAAGATACATATTTTTATTGTCCAAAATTATGATTTCTGATAATCATTAATCCTAAGAATTATAATTTTTGGGAATGAAATCAAATCTAATGTTAGTTAATTATAAATATTTCGTAATATTTAGATAAGTTTCCTAATAATTAAAGAATTATATGATATATTTACATGTTAGATGTTACTTAAATTATTTATCATAATAACATTTTTTTAAAAAAATTGGATTGTTCATTGAACTATTTAAGACACGAATTCAAAATTTAATGGTTGAACTGTGATTTTCAACTAGTATTAATAAAATAATAATAAAATAACTAAATTTTAAAATAATTCTAAATAAATATAATATCACATGATTTTGTAACATTAAAAACTAAAATAAAGCATAATTTTACAAGTTCTTAACATTCAAAATATACATAAAAGTATAATCAAATATATCATAATATAATACTTCTTAAATTTAAACTTTAATGACATACAATAATGTCCATCAACAATAAAAGTTTATGTTCAGAATAAATAAAAAAAATTACTGCAGTACAAAATTATAAATATCAAGATATAAAAAAATATAAATTAATATAAAATGAGTAAATTATATGTTTTATAAGAAAAAAGTTAATAATATTAGATGAAATTATTTATATCTATTTAAAATATTTATTAAATATGTCTTTTTATATATTTTTAAAATATTTTATATTCAATTTGATTTTTTTAAAGTACAAGTTCAAACCGATTTTTAGTCCAAATTCTTATCCGATTATAAACTCATTTGATTTTTAAGAATGTCAAGGCTGGTCATCAGTCCAGTTGAATCGGTCAGTTTAATTTAATTCTGACAACTATGATGATAATAATTAATCTAATAAGAGTAATATAATATTTTTATTTTAATAAAAGAAAATTTTAAATCCGAAAAGTAAGATGCTCACCTCTCTTTTGAAAAAGTTTTCATGAAAAACTAACTTAAAATAATATTTTCAAAAGTTACCTTCTTTCTGGTAAATGTTATATTTTTAAATTAATACCAAACAGATGAGAAATTGAAGATTCTCAATCTAACATCTTCAAGAAATTAAAAAATTCTCGACTACCAAATATCCCGTAGGGGTTGATTCAAAAATTGATCATAAAATATTTACCAGGATTGGGAAATTATTCATTTGCCAAAAAGTGGGTCATACTCATACCATAATCAGATAGTATGTGCTTAGTGTTCAATATTCAACAAGAATAGTTCGCATACCCCTTTTTTGCTCTAATGATGTCATTCTGCAGCGTTGTTGTATCAAATAGAAACAGCGAAAGATGGCTTTGTTGGTTGTACACTGAAAAGACACACAAATCAAATGCCGTGTGTGACCCCACTGCGTTGGATAAGGGAATCAACCTTCTATTATTCATGGAAACTATCTATGGCACATATACAAGACTATTGTTTGAGATATTTACATCAAATTAATATATAACATGGTCATCTATGAATGGATTGAACTTTAAAGTATTTTGATTAAAGAGTGTGTTTTGTTGACCAAGGTCTGAAGTTACACCTATATGAAGTACTTGTAAAAGACATTTTATACTCAAATCTGTAATGGTTAATTAATTTCATAAACCTAATATAATTAAGTAATTAGTTGTATTTATAGGAGTATGAGTTGAATTTCCAGAAGTAATGTTATCTTTTTTTTAATGTTGGCAGGGACAGACCCATGAAGGGTGATGCACCTCCTGACTTTTGGAAAAATATAAATATATATCTATTAATATTTTTTGCATCCTTTTCTTAAGTTTTGTTATTCTTTCAGTTCACTAAGTATTGCACTTTATTAAACTGTACATTTCATTCTTTTTAAAGCTTATTATACTTGATTTTAATATTTTAGTTTTTATGTTCATATTTATGATGATAAAAAGTTTTATTTTTTATTTTTTAAATAAATTACCCCACTTATTCAGGATCCTGCCAGTGAATGTAGCAACAAGAACATGGCTTTGAGCTGAGTAACCTGGCTGTTATGCAGATTGGGCTGTTAGGTCAGTCCAACACAATTTCTCTCTTTTATCTTACAAATTAACAGAAAATATTTGTAGCAATTCTTACTAAGACTGTCGGTTGAGGATATCAGTACCAAATGTTACAGTAACCTATAGAAAAATTCCACTGACTAAAAGTAATAATAAATGAAACTAATTAATTGATTAGCTGTTTTATTTTCTATCCACTTCCTTATCCTATAAATTAAAAAGTGACAATAAAAAAATATAGTGATGTATATATTTGTCATTAATATATATATATATATATATATATATATATATATATATATATCTGCAGCTGTTTTTATTTTTGTTTCTTTTAAATTAGGATCTTTCACATTGCCTTCTTTTAGAAGTGTCATCCATGCTTTTACACTCTTCTAAATCCTCCCTTATGTGCCCTATATAAAATTTTGATGCCAATGTTCTTTTTCATTTCAGTGAGTTGGTCACATGCTAGTATCTTTAGACACGATCTTCTACTTTAAGCAACTGCTTCTACATTTATATATTTCCTATAGGTAACGTGTTTCTATAGTCTATTATTTGGCGTGAAGGTAACGCATATGTGGGAGGTACATTTAATTCATGACTTTAGATGTCCAGGAAATTGAATGTAATTAAAATCGCATAGATAGAATATAATTGCCATCAAAGCAATTAAAAAGATAACAGAAACGTCATCTTATTTTTCTCCCTCAAAAATTCTATATATATATTTTTTGGGTATGTAGACATCAAACACAGTTGTCTAGAGATGCACAGTGACTCGGGCACCTGCTCAAATAATTCAAAATTTCTGTATATGTTAACCAAAATATTGGAGGGGTCATTACATTACTCAGCAAAATGGATTCATAAACTATCACACAGTCATCAGTGTCGTGGTAATGGTAAGGTCAATTAGGTCATTGCCCTACCTCCCACCAAGTTCTTAATTTTATATGTTTTTAAAAAAATTAATTTAAATCTAAATTATTAGGTAATATATTTTATTATATTATTTATTATTATTTTGTTAGAAAAATTATAAATTTTAATTAGATATATTATAAATCATTTGAGAAGTTTATAATTCATTTGAAAATTATAAAACAATTAGTTTCCATTTACTTTAAATTAAAAAAATCTATTAAAATTAATATAGTGATTAAATTTTATAAAAAGAATATGATTTATATTTTGATGAAAATAAGAATGGTGAGAATACACATTTTTCTTATTATTGTAAAATATAAAATTACTTTGTACTTTTTATTTGAATCATAATAATTGAGAATTGTAAAAGAAAGTGAATTGAAAAAAAATGTTTTTCTTGAACTAAATTTAAGTTTTAATGAGATATTATTGATTTTAACTTTTCTTCCTAAATTGAAGATATTAAAAGAAATACTGACAGAAAATTAATGTCTTGTTAAAAATATGAAAGTATATTAAAAAAATAATCTTTTTTATATGTATCTAATGTGTTTATAAAATATAATTAATAATAGTTAGAATTTTTGTCATTGTCAAAAAAATATTCACAATTAATTTTTTCTAGATTTAAGTTGAGATTGTTTATATTATAAGATATATTAGAATAAATTACTATTGAATAAAATGTGAAAATATTGCTTGAATATTAAATTTAATTAAAAAAATTTACACAAAAAAGTGGAAGAATAAAATGAAAATAGATAAGACTCGCTATAAAATTTGCTTAAGGCCAAAAAATATATAGACATGGCCTGATAGTCATGATGATTCATGACCAATTGACCATGTTTCATTCTATGCTCTTTGGAAATTCATCTATTCAATTGGGTCAATTTTGGAGTTTCATATGGGCTTGAATAGTAGCAATTTCTGTAGTACATCAGAACTGTATTTACAAACTACTTTTGTGAAGCAGCTTCTCATAGTAGACCTCTTGTGCTCATTATTATTTTAAATATTCCCAAGTTTGAGAAGAGAGTTTCCTTGCTCCTAAGATAATTTTGATAGCCAAGCAAAAGCTTGGGGAAAAAATATTATAAGCTTTTTGCTTTATTCAGAAAAAGGCATATATAATTTCTGCATTTTTTGTTCAACATAGGTATATGAATATAATTGCTATTTTTTTAAGAGGAATATAATTGCTATTATATTCCAATCAAACGCATTGTTTACCTACCTTTGATCTTGGATGGTTATGAACACCTTGAAGCACTCTTAATTTTTGATTGAACCAATGCATTTGGTGTTTGGTTGAGTAAGGGTTCTTAATCCTTTTGTGTTTGAACCAATGAATTTGGTGTTTGGTTGAGTAAGGATTCTTACTCCTTTTGTGCCACTTGAATTGGGAAATCTATGATTTGTCCATGATTGATTGTAATTAGGTCGTTGTTCTATGTTGGGGGATCTTCTTTTGTTGTAGAAATGAACTTAGATCATTGGGCTTTCGTGAGTTTGAAGGATTTGGGAAGCTTTTGTTTACTAGAAACAAGAATCATGATGCCCCTGTTCATCGTTTGTCAATTAAGTAAGTGGGGAATCTCGTTAAAATGAATGAGTTAATAGAGGCTAAGTATTGCCTCTAGAAGTACTCGCTTAAGTAAGCTGGTATAACAAAGACTAAGCAAGTCTCTGTAGAGATTCATTGGAGCAAGAAATAGTGTTTGCTTGAGCAAGGGAAAAAGTGAAATAAAAGAAACACACTAAAAGAAGGGTTGAATAATGTATGTATTGTTAGTATATGGATGTTCTAGAGACAATCTTTTCATTAGATTAGGACGTACATGTACTTTTCATATTGTCATGAATAAATTATAAGCCCTCTTTATCTTGTTTCATATTTTGTCGATATTATTATTAATATATGAGTAACTGGATAAAATCCTTGGAATAGAATAGGTATCTCTTGAATATCAGTGATGGGATCACGATCATGAGGATTCATGGATACCAGATGTCTACTTCCAAATTTAAGTTTCTAGTCTAGAGACACTGAGAATGAGGATCAGCGATCTCGGGTAAGACTAGCATGACTTATCTACTTGTATGCAGATACAAGGTAAAGTCCTCATGAGCTACAGACATGGAGATGTCTTAACTAAAGTCGTGGGTGGACCTATAAGGGTATAGCTCGCACTGAACGGACCCACAAAGAGACTCTATGGGGAAATCTCACAGATAGTATCATTGGAGAAGTCTCTTATTATTTGGGTGTGTCTTTCCTTAGATCAGAATTTTTCACCTAGACTGTGTTCTAGAAGACATGCTTTGATTGTATACCTCGTCTGCCTGAAACATGGAGACACATAGGTATACCTTTGGGCATGTCCTGAAAGAATACGAGTCTAGGGTGACTAGCTGAAGGAATTCGTCAAATCTCTATGAGAGATTAGGTTATCTATAAACCGGAGAAATTAGGATGACATTTACGGGACTCGGGAATCTATGCATAGTAAAAGAAATCATGAGATAATTTGCCTTTAGAGTTAGTAAAATTGGAGACTCCCTATTTCGTATTAAAGCTTAGCCTAGACCGCAAGGGCTGATACGTTTCCTTACCCTAGGTTTTATGGGAAGGTAACTGAGACGAAAGGAAATACATACGAAAACCAAATAGATTTAATAGGATGATCTTGTCATTTACCTAACTAGTTCTGGGGCAACAAAGCATTGCTAGTGCTCTGTGTTGTCATTAAATGGGTAGAGGCCTTGTTGGGCCCAAACTCATTTATGTCAGTAACTATGTTGGGCCTAATGGGTCACACACTAATACTTTATTGTCATGACATTATCGTAATAAAGATTTTGGGCCTAATAATGGTTGTTAGCCTAAGAAAGAGTTTAGAAACTTATCTTAAAGAGAAAGGGGCGCATGGATGGAGTTAATGGGCTTGGATAGTCCAAGACATTATTAATTAATTTAAATAGTTAAATTAATTATCTAATATTTAAATTTGATAATTTAAATTTTTATTTAAATATTTGAATTTAAATATGAATTAACTATAGTAGATAGTTTCATATCAAAAGGAGAAGATAAGAGCTAGATTTGAATTTGAATTCAACTAGTATCTTATCATGATCATATCCTAGATTTTAGGAAGAAGTTTGAGGGCTGATTAGAGGCTTATCATATAGCTGGATATTTGATTATTATTTGGCAAAATAAATTCCAAGTGATTGACTTGGTCTTAAGAAGATAAGATAGGAGGTTATTGGCAATTTTTGAAATACAACAACTCTATCTTTTCTTCACGTGTGAGATGCTTAATGATCAGAATTTTATGGTTAAAAATTTGACCTAAAACTCTTCTATAAATATACTCTTGTGATCATAGTTCTTATAATAATGGTTTTTGAGAAAAACCCCATCTATCTTCCTCCTTTTCACGTGCCCCTTTGTGTGAGTTTTGGTTGAAAATTCAGCCACCAATATCATCTATTGGTAAGTCTCTTAGATAAGTAAAACACTTTAAAACCTAACCTTCTTCCTCTCCATTAGTGCGCCTAGCTTGCCTCCTTTGGTGTTTGTTGGTGGCATTCAAAAAGTGTTCTTGAGTCTTGACAAGAAGTGGTGTGGATCAACATTAGAGGGCTTGTATCTTCAAGCCTGTTCTTGATCATCAATTTCAAATATAAACAAGGTAACATCTATGTCCTAAAGAATGATTCTTGAATGGTATGTGTGTTTCCTCTTTGAAAAAATTTTGTTTTTCTTCTCACATGCCTTTGGACTTCAAGGTCCTATCTTTCATGTATGAACTTTGAAAACTTTTTCGTAAACTACTCACAAAGCATGATTTTATAAACAAAGTTCAAAAACAGATTATGTCCACTGAAAATGTGAGGAAAGAATACAAGCGTTAAACATAGAACATAAGTTTTATACTGATTTACTCAATCTGAATTATGTTCAGTTCTCTTTCAACGTTAGAAGAGTTCCACTAACCAAGTCAAGGTTACAAACATGTATTCTCTAAGTTACTCATGGCTTTTCAACAATAATCTCCCTTTGAGATTGAAAACCCGAGTATTCTTTCACACTAAGCCACTTGGCTATCACAAACAACAAAGTGTTTGAAGATTACACTGAATCTACTCACAAAGTGAAGATATATTAAATTTAACAAACGATTACAAAACCATGCAATGCAAATATGAACTCTTAGAGCACTTATAGTATTAGAGAATGTTTTGTCCAAAGATGCTTGATATTTTTGTTAGAGAAAAGTTGTTCTCTTTCTTTTCTTTTGGTTTTCATATAAAGATTGAGAGAAATATTTCAGTTGTAAAATCTGAGCCCTTGAAATTTTCTTGCTAATCAATCTTCATTGAATACAAGGAGAACATGACAAGTTTCTACTTTTGACATGTCTAAATTTCTGCAAAAGAGAGAAAATTGTTGCTTGAAAGGTATTGTCCTTTTTTCTAAAAAAACAATTGTCCTTTTTGAATCATTCTTATTTTTTGCAAATTCTTGCCTCCACTACTCTTGTCTTTGATCGGGAGTAGTACTTATACTCAAACTTTCTACTTGTATTAAATGTTTGTTATTCAAACATAAGCGAAAATACAAAAATATAAGGAATATCATATGCATAAAGGAATATAAGAGGAGAGAAACCTTAGCATCCGAAAATATAAAGTTCATCACGTGATTTTTCTTTGAATGAAAAACTTAAACAAATACATAGATCAGTGTTTAAGTTTCTGTTAGGCATTGAACGAAGGCGGTGCATTAGACACAGGTTTTCTATAAAGCATTAGATATAATTATTTTGCTAGCGTATTAGACACTATGCATTTTTATAAAAAAAAAAACAATTGGACGAAGTCTATTTTAGTGCTTTGGACACGGTTTCACTTAAAACATTTTAGCGTCTAAGGTTGCAAATATTATACCTACACAAGTATTCAAGGCATGTTTTCCCCGCATAGCTCATTCAAAATCATTAGTGCATCAAACTTTAATATCTTTGTTATCATCAAAACTATGATATTTTTTAGGAGCTAGACATCTTCCATGTCTTTGATTTAATAAAATGAATATACCTTGCATAAGCGAAAGGTTGAGCACAAAAAGTGTGTGTATGTGTGTGTGTGTGTGTGTGTGTGTGTGTGTGTGTGTGCATTTTTAAACCCATGAAATGCTACTATTATCTTTAACTTGTATACTTGTGTTGAAAGTGGGACATTGTTTTGATACATGATGGCTATATGTTTAGGGAATAGTGTGACACTGGTACATGTGTAATGACTTGAACATTATGAGGACCTAACTTATGTGAGGTAAGATCTTCCATGTGAATAGTAATTATGTAAAACCATGTGCTCTTGTATTGCCAATGCATCATTAACATATAAGTTTTGAAAGTCATTGTTGAGCTAAATCGGGTAGGCAATGAATGAGTTAATGTAGAGCTTTGGCCTTAAGGTAGTTATCTGGTGTAGATATCTTTTAGCTCACATTGATCTCATGAGTTTAAGTACACTTATAAAGTTGGGTAATCATGATGTGCCACCAATGGTCTCATATTGGTCAAGATTGTTAGTATTAGATCATGTGGATTCAAGTAATTTTTTTTCTCAAATTGAGGTAAGAATCTTGGAATTAGTCACTACCGTAATTTGATTAAAAATGAAATTTCTCCAATTTTCAATTCATGAATTCATTATGAACAAGAATAGTCCTATGTTATAGCAGTTTTTTTAATTAAAAAATAGTTATTTATTCTACTTCACTCATATACCATTCACTTCCATTCGACCGCACATGCAATAACCAAAAAGAAGGCACCATCTTAGATGTGCAAGTAACAGAGCTTTCTACTTATTACTGCACTCTATCACATGCAATCTATTGAGTTATCTTTCCAATTGTTGCAACAATGTTTCCCAGTGCATATACTCCTTTTGTGAAGCAACATTAATAAATAGTTGGTTTTCCAGAAAAATTACTATAATAGATGTTTGTTCTTGCTCATAATGAATCAAGGAACTTAAAATTGTAAAAATTTAACTTCTAATCAAATTACGGTGGTTTTTGATTCTTGGATCATTACACTAGTTTGAGAAGAACCTTACTTGAATCCACAAGATCCAACACTAACAATCTTAAAATTGGGTAACCATGATGCGCCATCAATAGTCTCATCTTGGTCAAGATTGTTATGGTTGAATCATGTGGATTCAAGTAAGGTTCATCTCAAATTGGCATAGTGATCCTGGAATTAGTTGTTACCACAATTTTATTAAAGACAAAACTTCTGCCATTTTCAATTGATGAATTCATTATGAACAAGATTAGTCCTCTGTTATAGCAGTTTTTCTAGAATCGACTATTTATTTATGCTACTTCAAACATATACCATGCACTTCCATTCGACCAAACATGCAATAATCCAAAAGAAGACATCATCTTAGATGTGCAAGTAATTGAGCAATCTACTTGTTGACTGCATTCTATCACATGCAATGTATTGAGTTATCATTCCAATTGTTGCATTAGTGTTTCCTGATTCATATACTCTTTTTGTGAAACAACATTAATAAATAGTTGGTTTTCCAGAAAAAATACTATAACAAGATGTTTGTTCTTGCTCATAATGAATCGAGATATTGAAAATTATATAAATTTCACTTCTAATCAAATTACGGTAATGGTGGATTCCAAGATCCTTATGTCAATTTAAGAAGAACCTTACTTGAATTCACATGATTTAACTCTAACAATCTTAACCAAGATGAGACCATCGGTGAAACGTCATGGTTACCCAACTTTAAGATTGTTAGTGTTAGATTATCTGGATCAAGTAAGGTTCTTCTCAAACTAGCATAATGATCCTTGAATCAGCCACTACCGTAATTTGATTAAAAGTGAAATTTTTGTAATTTTCAGTTCCTCGATTCACTATGAACTAGAACAAACATCTATTATCTTAATTTTCTAGAAAATCAACTAGTTATTAATTATGCTTCACAAAAGGAGTATATGAATTGAGAAACACCGGTGCAACAATTGGAAAGACAACTCAATAGATTATATGTGATAAAATGCAGTCAACAAGTACATAGCTCTATTACTTGCATATCTAATATGGTACTTTCTTTTGTGTTTTGCATATTTGGTCGAATGGAAGTGCTTCGTATATGTGTGAAGTAGCATAAATAAATATTCGATTTTCCAGAAAACTACTATAACAAAGGACTATTCTTTTTCATAATGAATTTGTGAATTGATTGATTTTTTTTAAATTTCATCTCCAATTAAATTACAGTAGTGGTTAATTCCAAGATCCAAATGCTAGTTTAAGAAGAACCTTAGTGTTGAATCATGTGGATTCAAGTATTTTTCCAATTGATGCATGTAAAAAAACTATTGTTGACTGATTTCTATCGCATACAATCTATTGAGTTGTCTTTCCAATTGTTGCATTAGTGTTTTTCAATTCATACACTCCTTTTGTGAAGCAACATTAATAGTTGGTTTTCATGAAAATTGTTATAACAGATGCTTGTTCTTGCTCATAATGAATCGAGGAATTAAAAATTGTAGAAATTTCACTTCTAATTAAGTTACGGTAGTGGTTGATTCCATGATCATTATGTCAGTTTGAGAAAAACCTTACTTGATCCGCTTGATCCAACACCAACAATCTTAAAGTTGGTTAACCATGACGTGTCATCAATGGTCTCATCTTGGTCAAGATTGTTAGAGTTGAATCATGAGGATTCAAGAAAGGTTATTCTCAAACTGGAGTAAAGATCTTGGAATTAGTCGCTACCGTAATTTGATTAAAGACAAGATTTCTAAAATTTTTAATTCATGCATTCGTTATGAACAAGAATAGTCCTATGTTATAGCAATTTTTCTAGAAAATGGACTATTTATTTATATTCACACATATACCATGTACTTCCATTTGATCAAACAAGCAACAACCCAAAAGAAGACACCATCTTAGATGTGCAAGTAATAAATATTTTGTTGATTGCATTCTATCGCATGTAATCTATTGAGTTGTATTTCCAATTGTTGCATCAGTGTTTCCCTATTCATATACTCCTTTTGTGAAGCATCATTGATAAATAGTTGATTTTCAATAAAAATTGTTATATCATATGCTTGTTCTTGCTCATAATGAATCAAGGGACTTAAAATTGAAGAAATTTCACTTCTAATCAAATTTTGGTAGTTCTTGATTTCAAGGTCATTATGCAATTTGAGAATAACCTAACTTGAATCCACATGATCCAACACTAACCATCTTAAAGTGGGTAACCGAGCATGTCATTGATGGTCTCATCTTGGTCAAGATTGTTAGTGTTGAATCATGTGGATTCAAGTAAGACTATTCTCAATTTGACATTAGAAACATGGAATTAGTCGCAACCATAATTTGATAAGACACAAAATTTATGCTATTTTCAATTCATGAATTCATTATGAACAAGAGAAGTTATAACAATTTTTTTGGAAAATCAACTATTTATTTATGCTACTTCATACATATACCATGTATTTCCATTTGACCAAACATTCAATAACCCAAAAGAAAGTACCTTCTTAGATATGCAAGTAATAAAGTTATAGATGACTTCATTCAATCATATGCAATTTATTCAGTTGTCTTTCCAATTGTTGCATCTATGTTTCCTAGGTCATATACTCCTACTGTGAATTAACATTTATAATTAATTGGTTTTCAATCAAAATTTCTATAACAAATGCTTATGTTTTGCGCATAATTAATTCAAAAATTGAAATTATAGAAATTTTACTTCTAATCAAATTACGGTAGTGGTTTATTTCATTATCATTACGCCAATTTGAGAAGAACCTTACTTAAATCCACATGATTCAACACTAAACATGATTTTTAGTGTCTAATCATGTTGAATCAAGTAAGGTTCTTCTCAAACTTGTGTAAGGCTCTTGGAATTAGCCGCTACCATAATTTGATTAGAGATGAAGTTTTTGCAATTTTCAATTAATGAATTCCTTATGAACAAGAATAGTAATTTGTTATAGTAGTTTTTCTTGAAAATCAAATATTTATTTATGCTACTTCATATTGATACCATGCACTTCCATTCGACCAAACATGCAATAACCCAAAGAAGACACCATATTAGATGTGCAAGTAATAGAGTTATCTACGTGTTGAGTACATTCTATCACATGCATCCATTTAGTTATCTTTTCAATTATTGCATCAATGTTTCTCAATTCATATACTCCTGTTGTGAAGCAACATTAATAAATAGTTGGTTTTCCAAAAAATTGTTATAACATATGCTTGTTCTTGCTCATAATGAATCAAGAATTGAAAATTACAGAAGTTTCACTTCTAAACAAATTACGGTAGTAGTTGATTCCAGAATCATTACGCCAATTTAAGAAGAACCTTAATTGAATCCACATGATCCAGCCTAACAATCTTAAATAAGTGATAAAGCTTTAAGATATACAGGTAATAGAGCTTTATTCATGTTAAATAAGTGATTGCAAAACATGAGGTACTTGTAAAATGTTATGCAAAATACACAATTTTACATTACTTTTGGAATTGAAGGTTAAAGAGAAAAAAGAAGAAGATAAAACACATAAGGAGAAAAAGTGTTCTTATTGTGTGTCTAATCACAAGAGAAAGTGTAGTATTATGATTGCAATGGTTTAGGTGCACTTTCATTCCTAAATTTCCATGTTGGACCACCAACACTCTCTTCCCTTTATAGGCCTAAAAAAATTCCCTTGTGCCTAGGTCTGGGATCGAGCCCTTCTATGGCAAATTAGGTATTTAGTCATAGATGCGCCTTTCGACTGGCATTCAGTCCTCCAACACCAACTGCTGAAATAGCAGCGCTTATACCCCCAACTGATTTAATGTCACTTGGGATCGGATCCTTCCTAAATTCATTTCCCCTCCGCACCACCCTTACTCCTTCATTAATCTCATGCATCACCACTTTGCATTCTCCCCAATGGCCACAATCAACCACAACCTCTTTTGTCATCTCTTTATTATCCCAATTATTCACCCTAAAATCCTAAGTGTGATGTCAAACTTGACATGCTACATGGTCTCACTGAAGAACACAAGAAATTAAGAAAGTTGGATATCAATCATCACACTAAACATAATCACAAGAAAGATAAGAGAAAATTACATAAAGATATATAGGTAATTTAAAAATAAATGAATAATAAATAAATGGAATTAAGGAGGAGGACGAAAGAGAGAACAAACTCATCTTTGGACATGTTATGAAGTTGCACAACATTTAAGGGAATGAGAAATATTCATAAGACAAAAAAAAATCTAATCAAATTTGAATTCAATTTTTCTAAAATTTGAAGAAATCAAGGGCAAAGTCAAAAGAAAACAAGAAATGGAATAAAATTATCAAAGGGGGTTTTGTAATAAGAGGATGGACAAATTTGAAGAACCCTAGAGCCAAAAGTGAAGCGATAAAAGAATCAAGAGATAGAGAGAGACGTGAAAGATGAACAAAATATATTTGAGTCTAGGAGAAAATGAGAGTCCATATTTTAAAAATATAAAACAACAAAACACTTAAATATGAAATCTAAAAATGTTACAATATTGTATTATCTAAATCCATATTAACATTTTTTTAAAATGTTACAATTACTTGTTAACTTAATCTATAGTATTCCCTAAAAAAACATAATCTATAGTAACATTTTTAAAAAATGTAAAAGAGCAAATGTTGCTAAAGATTTTTAAAAAAACATAATCTATAGTACAGTTTTGTCGATCTTACTGATTAGCCTGAAAATCAACCATATAGCCGATTTGAGTAGCTCATTAGATCATGCACGCATAAAACCCAGAAAAAAAATGCTTTAGCTAAACCATTTTTGTTAAAATTCGATGACCAAATGGTTGATGTAAACCTAGCCGACAAAGAAAAAATGGAGAGAAAGTTTGGAGTGGGTATAGAAAGGATCTAAGAAGGAGAGGGTTTGGTATAAAGAAAATTAAATTTAGACGGAGAAATGGAAGAAAAGTGTATGAACATTTGAGCTTCACTTGAATAGGACAAGCTTTGTGTCTCTGTGTGCTTGAGAATGACACAACTCTTTTCCTTTGTGTTTGTTATGTTTCTTGCATCTAGTGTGCCTGAAAACTAGCGATATAGCCAATTCGAGCAGCTCATTGGATTAGACATGCATAAAATAAAAAAAAATGATTTAGCTCAACCATTTTTTCTAAAAATTGGGGACCAAACGAATGATGTGAACTTGGCCGACAAAGAAAAAATGGAGAGAAAGAATGACGTGGTAGAAGGAGAGGGTTTCATATAAAGAAAAATTAAATTTAGATGGAGAAATGGAAGAAAGGAGTATGGCCATTTGAGCTTCACCTGAATCATCACAAGCTTTGTGCCTCTGTGTACTTGAGAACGCCGCAACTTCTTTCCTTTGTGTTTCTTATGTTTCTTTCATCTAGTATGTTGAACTTAGGATTTTTTTGGGCCTTTTAAACTTTTTATTATTCTATTCTTCACTCGGCTCAACTTTTAATTAAAAAGTTGAACGTACTTTACCCACTTTTTTTGTATAAAAAAAGAGAGAATATATTTAAATTCTAAATTGACTATTCAAGTTCATTGTAATAGGTTGATGGACTATATTTAAATTCTAAATTGACTATTCAAGTTCATTGTAATAGGTTGATGGACTATCTCTATTTTTTATATTTTCTTTTGTTAGTTAGTAAGTTTAGTTAAGATAACAAATAATAAAAAAGAAAATTCAATTAATAAATAACTCAATAAAATAAATTTTAAAAAATAAAAAATATAAAGAGACAAATAGTTTTAAAACATAATTTACTTTAGTTATTTTGAGAATAAAGGAGACTCAATTTAAAATAGCTTAAGTTATCCTACAAATAATCAAAATGTATAAGTTTCATTATTTGTTCCATTGTAAGATTCTTTTGAGTCAACGACAACTGCGAGGGAAATTAGTCTCTTCCCAGTAGTTTAAGAAAATTTGTGATCTTTGACATATGACAAGAAAATGACATATACATACTTAATATTTTTTTTATCATTATATACATACTTAATTTAACTTACGTTTTAGACTTAAATATTTTTTTGATTCATGATAAATTAACAATTTTTTTTGGATTTCTAATAACAATTTTTGCGTTAAATCCCTAATAAAACAAAAGTTATTTTTGAGCCTTGTTAAATCCCTAAAATATGTAGATCATATGGTATTAGTTCCTATCAAATATTTTTCAAACCAACTAATACAAAATGAACAAAATATGATAAGGATTAAAAGTAAAAAGTAAATAATATATTAGAAAGATTAAAACATAATAACAATGATAAAAAGTAACACTATTGTTTTATTAAGAAGTCAGCAGAATTTTTTTAGGGACTCAAAATGAATTTTGTTAATTTATTAATAACAAAAAAAAATATTTTTGTTCTCTGATAAATTAGCGAGTTTTATTTTTGGCCGCTAATAACTGGTTTTTATTTATGTGTCCCTAATAAAACAATGATTTAATATTTTGGTCTTTGTAATTTTATTTTAGTCCTAATATATCTATTTTCATTTTAGTCCTTATAATATT
>PYAF01003207.1:61094-93637 GCA_007407185.1 Glycine tomentella
AAAAATTATTTTTTTAAAGATTGAACACAAAAATTATTAGATACTCAAATTAAAATTTGCTAATTTATCAATACCGCACATATTTAAGTCTTTTAAAAATAATCACTCATTTTTGTCATTTTTTAGGATGTGTTTTTTTTTATTTATAAAAAATGCTATTGTTTCTCTAATTTTTTTTCATAAATTGTTTAAATTAATGATAACATAATTATACAATTTTTATCATCCATGTGTATGTTAAGATGTCGGATTTAAAATAGCTTTTATATATGTACTGTGTAATTTAAATATTGATAGGTTTTGATGTAGATATTAACATTGATAGATTTTTATGTCGATATTAATGCCTATATTTTTATAATGAGTGGATGGGTAAGGGGTGTGTGTATATATATATATATAATCAATTTTGTATAATTAATTTTTGACATAGAAAGAAATAATTATAATAAAAATATTAAATTTATATAAATAGAAATATATTAATGTGAAATTTATTCATTCATAATAATTTTAATTTTTTTTTTCGTGTTTCATATAATTTTTTATAAATATTAAATATTTCTGAATTATATAATTATTGTATTCGAATATAGATTTGATGATTAATTTGAAGAGTAAAATATTGAAATTAATAATTTTTGTAATAATTTTCTCAAATACATTCACAATTAAATATCCATATAATTAATATTTCATCCCGTGGTATTATATAATTGAGTGACCAATCAAAAGGAATAAATTATGAACACATTAACTTCTATCTATTATAGTATATAAATTTAAATTTTGTTTAGATTTTCTGATATTAAAGTGGCTTCTTAGGACTTTAATTTATAGATAGCAAGCTTGTAATTCTTCCTTAAATGATTTTTACGTTGTTTTTTTTAACAATTAGTGAATGCTTAAAGATAGGAAAAATGAGAAAATAAAAATGTTAGATTTCAATCAAGCACACATTGGTTAGCCAAGTTTGGAGCTTCATCAAGTCAATTGGAACGCTTGCCTCCCACAGATTAATTATGCTTCACTGGCTGATGCCATAGAGCATCTCCAATGGGTAAATTTAAGTAATTTATTTTATATTAATTGATCCTTATAATATTATATCATAGTTTAAGCAACTCATATATTTTGTTTCAATGATACAGTTTTAAACAATTCTAAAATTATCCCCCTTAAATGATTCTTAAATGGTAAGAAAATATTTTTTTTACTCTAAACTATTGTTATTTAGATAATTAAACAGATTTCTTACTATGAGAGTGAAATGGAAAGGTGCAAGAGACAATTAAACATAAGAAGGAATGCGTTAAATCTTTGCATAAAAGTTCTAATGATGAGAACTTGCAAAAAATTTAGATTAGCGAGAAAAGATGCAAAAAAAACATTGCAGGAAGCTAGAGGTAAGATTTTTTCCGATTTGTATAAAAATATTGGGAGCAAGAATGGTGAAAAAGGTAATACAAACTTGCAAAATTAGGGATAACAAGAGTAAAGACCTTACTCAAGTTAGATGCATCAATGATGAAAATAAAACTTTTGGTAAGAGATGAAGATGTAAATGAAAGATAGATGAACTACTTTAACAAACTTTTTAATGAGGATAACAATAAAAGTGAGGTGGACTTGGAGGACGCTTATGATAATCTAAATAGAAAATTTGTGCATAGAATTAATACGTATGAAGTTAAGGAGGTTTTAAAAAAGGATGAAGAAGAATAAAGTTTTTGGATCCAATGACGTCCCTATTAAGTGTGGAGAGACCTTGGGGATGTGACAATAAAATGACCGACCAATCTTTTCAATAAGATTTTTCAAACAAATAAAATGTCTAATGCTTGGAGGAAAATAATGTTTGTGCCTATTTACAAAAATAAGAGAGATATTCAGAATTGTTCTAACTATAAAGGCATTAAGCTTATTGTTGGGCTTGAATCCCAAGCCAAGTCCAGCCTAATAAGGAAAGATTGGAGTTCCTTATCTTAATAGGTCAGTAGTTACTTCTTTTAAGAAGTTGGCGGTTAATTTGAAACCACAAGAGAGAGAAAAGGAGAGGAGAGTAGAAACTGTCATCCTTCAAACTTCTCGATCCCCTTTGTTAACCGTTGGATCTTGGTGAAACTTTTTAAACAGTTTTGTGACTCACCAATATTAACATCTAACGGTTAGTTTCGTGAATAAAGGCTTGTAGTATAACCGGAAATTCCCAAACTGAAGCGGTTATGAAACCGTTTTCTGAAGTGTGTAGTTTTATTGTAAGGGACGTTTCTCTCAAACTAACTGTTGGATCGCATTCAAAATTTGAGGAGTGGTTACTAAGATCTGTTTCTATATTATGACCATTCGGATCATTCATCGAACTGTTCCAAGAGAGATTGTTTCAACTGCAAATAGAGGTTATCAAAATTCCTGCTCTATTCTGTCTTGTTTCGGGCAGTGACATTGAGAAAGAGTTATCTCTTTGCTCAACCGTTGGATTGTGCTCAAATTTGATCAGTGTGTTCCTCTCTTGTAATACGTCAGTTTGACCGTTGGGATTGGTAGTTGTTGTTTCTGGTGGTAGAAATTAATTTCGTACAAAAGCCTATTTTTTATGTTTGCCTCTTGTGATGGTTTGGTACAACTTTTGTTAAAGTTGTTTGTTGATTGTAATGGTTGTTGAAACCATTTTGTAATCTCACTTTATTGATAGTAAAGAATTTGGGTGGACTCCGAGATCGGTCCCGTGGTTTTTATTTCTCACATTGAGAAGGTTTTCCACGTTAAAAATTGTGTTGTGTTCCTTGCATAATTATTATTTGTGCATAAAGTATTTTGCTTCTACAAGACCATTCATAACAGGTCCTGGAAGGGGAAACTGGTGTCTTTTTCCCAACACTTATGAGTCATATTATGAAGTTGTGAGAGAAAGTTATTGAACATCGCTTGAGGAGAAAGATCAAAGTTTCTGTAAATCAATTTGGATTTATGACAGGACAATGTATTGTGAAAGTCATTTTCTTAATGTGACAATTAATGAAAAAGTATAGAGAAAAGAAGAAAGACTTACGTATGGTGTTCATAGATTATGAGAAAACATACGATAGAGTCCCAAGGAAAATTTTATGGTGGGCTTTTGAGAAGAAAAAAGTATCATTAAAGTATGTAAATGTAATCAAGGATATGTATAATGAGACTACCACATGTGTAAAAGCTTATAATGGAATATCAAGTTATTTTCCTCTCACGGTAGGTGTACACCAATCTTCGTCTCTTAGTTCTTATCTCTTTACCTTAGTGATGGATAAACTAACAAAATATATTTAAAAGAAAGTGTCGTGGTATATGTTTTTTGCATATGATATTGTGCTTACTAATGAGACCAAAGATTGTGTTAATAGGAAACTTGAACTGTGGAGACGCAATTTGGAGTATAAAGGATTTACATTAAGCCAGAGCATGACTCAGTATGTGAAGTGTAAGTTTTCGCTGGTAAGAGATGGTGATCAAGACCTTGTGCATCTACTTGGTCAAAAGGTACCTATGAAATACGCGTTTAGATACCTGAGATCAATTTTGCAAAAAGGTGGAAAGATTGATGAAGATGTAAATCATAGAATTAGAGCAGAGTGGATGCAATGACAGAGTGCATTTTGATTTTTGTGTGACAGCAAAATTCACCTTAAGCTAAAAGGAAAATTTTGTAGAACAACTGTAACACCTGCAATGTTATATGGAGCTGAATGTTGGCCAGCACATACGCAACATGAGCATAAAATAGGGATAGTAAAAATAAGGATGTTAAGGTGCATGTGTGGTCATACAAAGATGGATAAGATAATAAATGAAGATATTCGACGAAGGTGAATGAAAAGATGGAATATAGATTGACGTGGTTTGAGCACGTAATGAGACGACCCTTGGATGCTCCCGTAAAAACAAAAGTTTGTTATCAAGAGCTCAATACAAAGAGAGGTAGAGGTACCCCAAGTAGTTAAACAAGACGTAATGAAAAAAACTATAATCTTAGTGAAAGGTTAGACTCGTTATTATCTATATGTTCCAAATGGTCCTTTTTAGTCATTTTCCTCTTCATCTCCCCTCCTTTTCTTTTATCTTATTTCCCTTTTTTTCTTCCCCTTCCCCTTCCCCTTTTTTTTCTTCAACTTCCTCGTATGTATCATTAGATTCATTTAACATTCCCAATTAGCTTAGATTAAAGATGTTATTGATGTTGATATAAACTATAATTGTTTATATAAACAATCAAAGTTTAATTTTAAACATCTAATAGATCATCTCCAATAATAAAAGAAATTAAATAATAATATCTAAAACTAAACTTGTTAAAGAATCCATATTAAAAATGCTCTTAGGCATCTTGTTTATTTAAAATTAATATAACATTTTTTCTGCTTAATTGTAATTTTGACACTCGTCATACAACTATTTTAAGTTTTTTCCCTCCACTCATTTTACTATTATGTTTTTAATTTTCACATATTTTACTGCTGAAGCTTTTTTCTGCCTATTGTACCATCATATTTATCAATTTTTTTTATACATTTTACTATCATATTAATAACAAAAAGACACCATTTTGTAAAAAATGCTAACAAAACGATACAGTTTTATAGGAAAATGTTATCATTTCATTACACATTTAAAGAATCAATGAAATGCAGAAAAAATGAAAAAAAGGATAGTAAAATGCACAAAAAATAAACTTTGGATGATAAAATTTATGAAATGATGATAATTGAAATGGTAAAATGTACAATTAAACCGATTCATTATTTTTAATTGAAATTCAATGATTCATATCAGGTTTCAATCGCTTCTTGCATTCAGTAGATTACGCAGGAACAACCAAGAGTGGGGGCAGTGATGGCCAAATCAATGTATAAAATATAAACTACATCACATAAATAGATTGCACTAAAACAGATACATTGAAGTGAAAACGTCTTTTTTGTATTATACAGAGAAGTTCAAATTAGTCACTCAGCTTGCAAATGTCAATGAACTTCTGAACTGCATTATGGTATTGGGTTCCCTGTATAAAGAACAGGCACAACTTGTGCTGGTTAGAAAGTTAGCTATATTTCATCAACTTATGTACTATAAAGAATAACAAAATAATAGACGAGAAACAAATAGCTGACAAACATATAAGATGCTAACCATATACAAAAATGTGTAATTTGATTGGCTTATAGAACAAAAAAAAAAAAAAAAATCATTACTGCTTCAGACAGATTATAGCTGTCTGCTTATCCTTCCACTGGCATGTCCTGATTATAAGATAGGACTGAAATCTAACATTCTAAATTGTCATTGAAAATTCATTATTGGTATGTCAAAAGTCATGCATAGATCCTTCAACAAGCAAGGGGTGGTAAAAGTTGACCAAACAGCCAGTAAAGCAATAATGTGTCAAAGAAAAACTTTTTTTTCCTGAATAAAGAATGATGCTTCCAAAAATAACAAACCCAATTGACTAAATAATATTTGGCAATGTTAGGTAGAAACTCGGAAACAAACCGAATTGGTAAACAATACCTCCCAATAAAGTTGGTGACAGTCCATACACTGCCAAAACTCTAAATTCTTGTTAAATAAGCAATTTGGAATTCTTTGAAAGCCCTTTGCAGCTTCAATAGCCTCTTCAGTTGTCAGTGGCTTCTGAATAAATGTTCCATTGCATTTTGTGCACCTTGACATTAGCTGATCCTCATTAATTTTTATCTGAAAAGCTTCAATAACCTGAAACACACTTCAATTTTAGCCTTTGTGACACCATAGCATCACTCTCTCAAGCAAGAAATGCTTAACAATTTTTCTGTTCACTTTGAAATAATTGAACTAAGGTGGAAGAGACTTTTTTGTGTTTGTGGAAATATTGGGAGAAATAACACAGATAACTTCGAAATCCATGTACTAAACTCTAGCCCATCACCAGACTTTTGCATTGTCCATAAAATTTAACATTCTAAAATTAATAAATAAGCGTTCCTTAAAAGACAACATAACCACAATATTGTATAGTTTATCTTATTACTTTCACAAGAATGTGTATTATCAATCTCTTTATGTGGATAGTTAATTTAACCATACCTCAAGTAGCTGTTCATTTTTTAGAAGAGTCTTCACTCTATATATTTGGTTTTTTGTCAGATAATCATGTCTGAGCAACTTTGCATCCCGCGTCAAAATCACACGTTTCTCTTTTTGTGCTTGTTCTATCAACGTCCTAAATATAAATGAAAATAGTTTCACAAAAAACAAACAGAAAAAAATACATATAGAAGTAAAATAGCTGTCAGAAGAGAGACTTTGAGCATATACGAGAATCAACAATTAGAAAACATTAATAATAGAATCATACTCTATTTATAACCTTGGTTCAGGCTTCTTTGAATAAGGAATTGCAGCATCTATCCCAACACACCGTAAATGTTTTGCCAAGCCTTCAACCTGAGTAAAACCCTTACAAATTCATGCTCACATTTTTATTTAATAAACATTCAGATCCTATATTTAAATAAAACCTTTATTTTTGGATAAAGAAGTTCTATAAAATATTCATAAAACCAAAGACCAGAAAAGGGGTACCAGTGACTATAGACACTGATAATGATGAAAAAACCTCATTTCTTCTGCGCATCACAGATGATTGAATTTAACAATATTTATAATATTGAAGAAAGGGAACATAAGATCTTCTTCATTAAGATGCTTACCATGACATCACAAAGGAACTTTGGATATCCATTTCCCCCCACCAAAGGATCCCAAGGCAGGGTACCTTGCCACTCATCAGACTTTTCAAAATGTTTTTCTAGGCTAATCCCATTAAATAGTGAATGCTTCTTCCCTTTCTTTTTTGAGCTTTTGGGCTTTCTGTCTGACTCCTTTAGCAAAATCTTATCACCATATTTTTTCACAACTTTCAACAAAACTTCATCCATTGGTACAGTAACCCAACATGATGACTTTTGGATCATTCCCCCTGCTAAAGGTATCATCTGAGCAGCATCTGAACAAGTAGTGGCTTGGACAATTGCTAAAGCTTCACAAAAATGTGCTCTTAGGACTTTATCACTGATATCATGATTTTGGAAAAGTTCTTTCAACCCAAGACTTGCATCAGGATTAGACAATACAGTAGTCTCGAGAATCAAGTCTCCTGCAGTGAAGAATTCAACAAAATGTCATAACAAAATATTCTCTGTATAATGCCTCAATGTTTGTATAGCAAATAAACCTATCATTATTAGACGAAAGACAATAGAGGGGGATCGAATGGATATATCCTGTAATCTGAAAGTAAGATTAAAAAATAATACTACAGAAAAGTTTCCATATTTATCCAACGTGTTGCACGTACATGAGGTTTATTTCTGTGGATGCATGAGTAAGAAATGAAAATTACCATACAAAGTTGCAGGGTTATTGCAACTAAATATCTGCTGGTAACAATTATTTCAAAATAAAAATTTGTAAAAATCATTTCCATAGAACGCTTGGTAATAATCTGCTGTGTTACAGTGAAATTAGATTACAGATTGAATTATGATTAAATCAAGGAACACAGAAATGGACACACATCCCCTATCAATCTCAAAACAAAACAAAGAAGACAGTGAAGCGCTTGTAGACTCCAGTCCTTTTTTGGGTATAAGTTTGTCACAGAAGGCAATGGAAAGCAACTTCAGACAAGAAGGTAGCCCCTGTAATGAATCAAGTTCTGGACATTTTGACCACAAATACTGATTGAAGAGATGTAAGAGTGGTCATATAATTGGGAAGTGACCTAAGGTTTTTGCAATTGGAGACTAAAAGTGATCTAAGATTGGGAGAAAGCAATCCCTGTGTTGGGAAGAACGCTAGATTGGAACAATCCCAAATTTCCAAAGACTCCAATGATAGATTATTGTTCAGGCCTTCCTCTATAAATTGGGACAATCCCAGATGCAAAGAATTTTAAGTTTTGGAAAAAGGTTCGTTGGGAAAGACTTTAGAGAATCACAACTACTTCTAATGAGCAAATGTTCCAAGAATTTAAAATTTTGCATTTTCTCAAGAGATAGGAGGAATTCTAGTTTTCTGCACTTATTCACAAAGAGTTCTGACGGAAGTGGGGCATGATGCATCAGTTAAGTACTCGAGAAAAGAACAATCAATCACAAACAATTTAAATAGGTTGGTGCTTCTGTCCATCAAAACATCTTGCAGGGACTTGAAAGAGTGACACCCTTCAACTCAGAGGCTGTGCAGTTCGGATGGTAATTCCACTAGCTGTGATGCATCCAAAATTCTGAGTGTATCGAAATTAGTCCCATACTCAAATGTAGTTTGGACAGCATCATTTGCAGTAGTAGATAAATAGTTAACTTCAATTTCTGGAGATTCTTGGTCAAGGCCATGAGTTATGTTGGCAATGTCAATATTACCTTCAAGGGGATATATTCTTCCATTTGAGGGCCATAAAGCTCAGATGAACTTTCTTCAACATTTTGTAGATTTGAAATCAAGAAAGAAGTCTCAATGCTCTCACCATTTCTGTCAAAGATAAGATGAATTTTTGTGGATACAAACAAGGCTAAATCATGGACAATGTCATGCATCGTAAATTCCATGTTACCACCACTATTTGATCTTATGAGAAATGATCTTGCTGCAAGAAAATCAAAATACTCGCTACTTAGCTTTTCCCTGGTTTCACCATTTCCCTGCTGAATTAGACCTTTGGCCATCCATAAGGGAACCACTAGACTCTTCTGAAATTTATAAACTTTAGGATATATAGCAAGGTAGGTTATGCATCTTTTCAATTGTATAGGTAGATCAAGATAGCATAATCTTACAAATGGTATAGGAAGATCAATGTTAGTTTTATCCCATTGTTGGCTCCTCCATATCTGCTCACATATCTCGTAGTCTTTCTCATGCAGGAGACCCCCAAGCATTTAGCAGCTAAAGGCACACCCCCAGATTTTCTCAAAATCCTTTTCTCCGTCACTTCCAGCTCAAGAGAACAACTATGCCTCTGGTTTCCAAAACAATGATTAGAAAACAAGGACCAACAATACTCCATGGATAAGAAACACAGATGCAGAATATGATCTGCAAGCATTTTTAATGCAGTCTTGGTTGTCCTTGTGGTTAAGATGATGGCACTCCCTCTTGCAGCAGATTCAAAGCAAGTTTGAAGTTTCTCCCACTCATGAATGGACCAACAACCATCCAACACAAGAAGCAAACTCTTTCCATTCAAGCTCTCTTGCAAGTGGATCTAGCAACTCATCATCTTGGCCAGAACTAACTTGTAGAATTCTAAGCATGATCTTTGCTAAAGTCCCAGCTTCAAGTTGGTAACTAGGAAATGTTATCCAAATTCTGAGTTGAAATGACGTCCTCACTTTGTGATCTAAGTAAACAACACAAGCAAGTGTTGTCTTTCCAATCCCACCTGGGCCCACGATGCCAAGTATAGACATGTTTCTATTTGTGTTTGTGTTATCAAACAAGTCTAGTAAAAATTTCACGACTTCATCCTTTTCCTTTTGTCTCCCCAAAAACATGATCAGTCAGTTCCAAATTGTAAGCTGGTAACTTTGGGACAGCCATAGAAGGTGACTCAAAAGGTTCCTTAGATGGTGCAGTAGAAAGTGACTTAGAAGGTGGCTTATAAGAATCTGAACAAAAGACATCGGGATGGTTATGTGCTTTGTTCCCTTAATTCTATTTTTTATTCTTCTACAAACTTGAGCAACATATCCCTCAACAATCCTTCTATGGTGTAGGATTCAGACAACAATAACAAATACTGACATTGGAGGGATTAAATAGGTAAGGGAACACGGGTATGAGATGTGTGTGCTAGATACACATTTGAATAACAACAAACACTAAATAATGAGCTCCAATGATATGAGATGAGTGTTTTTGATGCAAACCACTACCACATTTATGCTAATATAAATAAAATACTAGTTGAGAAAATATTCAAGCCCAACCTAATACTAGTCACTAACATAATAAAAATCCTAATATTCAAAAACATAAAATTTCAGATAATCCACACCTTATTGACAGAATTACCAACATAATGAGAAGACTTTATTTAACATTCTTGCAATTCCAGCACAAATAATGCCAAGTCCAATAAACTAACAAATAAACAATTTCTCTAAACAAACCTAATAAAACTCATTGTGAAAGCCCTCTCCAAGTGATGATAATCATGCAAGGGACATACATTTTTAGGACACTATCGAAACAGAAATACAAAAGGAAGACACTTTCAGTGTTTCCTCTAGGTTCCCCAAAATTGCAAATACATCCCCCAAATTCAATAGCTGCATTGACACTCTCCTACTTTTCAAATTTGAACCACTTAGAGCATGTTTGGAACACCATCAGAATTGCTGTTCATCGAAGACAGTTTCAAGGCATAAGTAATGTTGTGTATCCTGTTGCCAACGTACTTTTGCAGGATGGGAATGGTAACACAAACACACTATTAGTTGCTGCATTAACTTGTTCAATTGAAAGCAAAAATTGGCAATCTAACCCTACTTTTTGTCATGGGACCTAAATGGATTGTCATGTATCTTTGAAGCATCACTTTGCATTATCCTGTCAGCTTTATTTCTAGTGCCAAATAGGCAAATTTTCCTTCAAATATTCTGACCAGTCAAACTGCTTCTAATTGTAAAATAGGAGTATAACATTTACCAACAGGGGATTTTTGTAAAACAGAGCACCCAAATATCCAACAAAGTAATAAAACAAAAATTCAAATGTTGCAATAAAAGAAATATAACACAATGACAGGCTTGTAATTGTTCAGAGTTTGTGCTATAAAACTTTCAGGCATTACAAACCTTCTTTGACAACCTTTTCTTGGAAGACCTCAAATATGTCTAGCAAGCAATGAGCGTCCATAGCTGCATATGCTATCTGCTCTTCTGTAAGAGGACGATGTGACCAATCGCTACATTGGAGTTCCTAAAGCAGATATATGTTTGGTTAACACCATATGGTAATTGAAAAATGCCATTTGTAACAACTCTGGATCCTGAACTTCCAAGAAAGCTCATACACATCCTTGAGCAAATAATGGGATTTGCATCCAACAAAAAGGAAAATATTTTCAATTTAGATTACTGTCAGGAATCTTCTAGATTTAATTCCCAACAATCGTTCTGCTACCCACAGGGATGAAGCACTTAATTTTAAGATTAATATGAATATTGATGTCTGACATGAATAAAGTACTAGTTAAGAGATACAAATCCATCAATATGCCTCTACCTAATTACTTAAGCTTTGAAGATTACTGGTTGCCAATATGATACCAAAGCTTCAACAACTCAGTGGACAGTACTTGGATTGATCCATGCTAATGTAAATCTTTTGTAATAAAACTAAATTTCATCAAAAGTGAACTTTTTCACTGTCCATGCTTCAAGTCCAACTGACTCCAGCATGAGCGGCCATGACAGAGAATTAAATCCACTCATTTTCTCAGCCACCATTTCAGGATGATTAATTCTCTAACAGAATTAAATATAAATTTTACCAATGGGCAACCTCTCATTCCTTCTTCTCATCAACCCAAAACAAGATACAGAAAGAACAACATGGGCCAACAAGCTTCCAGCAGTACAATCTCTTTTAAAAGGAAAAGATATTGACAGCAACAGCCTAAAAATCCTACCAAAAAACAACTGATGAAACCTTCCTCCAAATGCTGATAGAAAATTTGTTTCACACAAGGCAAAGAATTCCACACAATAACTCAAATAAGCATAGCCATAGAAGTAGATCAAATGCTGAAGTTGAATGAATAGCTTATGAAAAATTGAAAATGAAACAAACCTTGGAGAGTGAAAACCCCAATACTTCTGCACATATGGTTGACAAACTCTTACTTTGCTTGGGTACATGTTTCTTATTATGCTGCAGATGATTGTAGACACTCTTGATATCCAAATAAGGCTCAACCTATCCACAATTGAATTTAGAAATCGTCTGACAAAAACAGGAGCAGAGCAAAAATATTCATTTATAAGGGTTAATGGTGTTTGTAGTTTCTGAAAATTTTTCCAATTTTGGGGTTTTTGTCCAAGACTTTTAAAACATTGCTTTAGTCTATATATTTGTAGAAATACCTAAACTTTGTATATTGTCACGTAAGAGAGAGAAAGTGTTAGCCGTGGGAACTACAGTTTGTTGGCATGGTTTTTAGACCCACTGCAACTGCATTGCCACCACAATTGCAGCTTCCGAAATGTAAAGGATTTTTTTACTCACCGCAATGCAATTAAAAACATGTTTGTATGTATATTTTCACAGCCAGGAAAACAATTAGTTTTTACAAGTCCAGACAGAAAAGTTTGGAACATTTCCAAGAACTAGAAAAAATGAGGAACTCTGACACTCTACTTTTAACACTGTCTTTTCGGTTGAGTGATATTTATTGAAAATCACTGTTTTTTATCCATCTCCTTCCTCATCTAATGACCTCTTAATAATTTAACAGTATAACCCACCATACTAATTTAAAAGTGGGACTAACCGAATTAATGATTTCCAATAAATTTTTACTGATAGCCAAAGTTTTAGAAAGAGCATTGCTAACTAGTGCCTGCTAATTAACATTCATCCTCCAAACTCATCACTCTTAATATAAAATTGTGGTATCCATCATTTAAAAGTGGGACCCACCAATTGGTGATTTTCGATAAATTTTTGGTTGTCAGAGTGTTAAAAAGAGTGTCGCTAGCAAGCAGTGTCTAACCTTATCGAAACCGCCATGGGAGGCGAAAGTAGATGACAAGTAGACCAAATCCTGCTTGAATCCGAACCCGAGTTTGAGGATGTCGGGGGAGAGCAGCAATTCGCGCAAGGGGGCCCACAGGGAAGAGAGGGGAAGAGACAGCAAGTCAAGCACGAACACCGCCGAGTCGCCGCACGCGATTTGGAGCACCGCCACCCTCGGGAACGATCTTCGGACGGGGTTCCACTCAGCGTCCAGGCCCACCACCGAGGTCCGAGTCAGCGCCGAGCTCAAGAGCGCGAACTCGGCCGAGTCGGTGCAGGTGACTAGGTGGACTTTGAGTAGTTTGGTAGGATCACCGCCATCCATCAGCCAGGGAGCTAACTGTGTGTTTGCTTGGTAGTTGTTAGCTGCAGAAAAAATAACGAGCGATGTGAACAGCGACTCGGCTAATATTTACTCGTGTATTAAATTAAAAGTTAAAATAGTTTTTTTTTTTTTTCTTTCAGAAACATTAAAATAAGTTGTAAATATATATGTTTAATTTACTTTTTGAGAAAATAGACTATCCTCGGCAAGAGTTCAACATTAAAATTAGGATAAATAATCAATTCGTCCATCACTTGAGCGGCTGCACAAATAAATTTATCTAAAAAAATATTTAAATTTAACTTTTGAATTAATTTTGCAAACAAATAGATTTCTAAATTTTATAATTTAATAGCAAATTAGTCATAAAAAATATAACTTATTGTCACATCAATCATTGAATATTAAAATTTAAAATAAATTATACTCGATCGGGTCAATGATCAGATCGGGTTTCATAATTATGTTTGATACTCTTCTCTTTTTATACATTACTTTTACCTTTTTTTATTAATGTCGTTAATTGAAATATCTGAGCAGACGAAATTGCCTGTTACAATGAATTATATTCGCACTCCCTATGTTTTTCTCAAATGGCACCTGTTACCCATCCCTTTGTATACATTACTTTTATTCAATAGAGTCAGTGTTCAGGGAACCAGACGCAACGATTATGGTAAATGAAGCTACGATGGGGGACAAGGAGGTGGTAGAGGTGGATATGACGACGACGGCTATGGGGATGGTGGTTGCTCCGACAGGAGTGGGTGTCCCCGAATACTGTGTTGGTGGACGAGGACTACAATGAGGAGGAAGAGATAATGTTGTAGTGGGAGAGGGAGGAGGAGGAGGAGAAAGAGGTGATGGTGGTGGAAAGTGAAGATGAGTTGTTGAAGAAAATGAGAGTTTGTAAAATCCAAGATGTGATTTTGAAGAAGATGAAAGTAATTTAGACATAAATTTTCATTAAAACTCATGTGACCACTTTCTGTTAAGTTATTAAACAGTGTTTAGGAAGGAAAGAATCCGGATGTAATGTGAGCTAAACAATTAAAGAATTTTTTGTAGGATGCAAAAAATGATAGGTATCAGGTGTAATTTGGAAAAAAATAAAGGGAGTGCGAGTGTTTACTCTAAAATTTAATAACAAAATGGTATCATGAATCTAACTACAAGATTATTTTATCGCATATTTTTACATTCAAATATTTAATTTGTATTTTCATTTTCATAGACAAATTTATCACTACAACACACTTTTGTGGACAAATTTAACAATTTAGTCTTAAAATTATCAACCTTGTAAACCCAAAGTACTATCAACTAAAAGATTAAATTGCACAAAAAAATTAAATGATTATGATAGGCGGTGACTTCTAACATAAATATTATATGAATCAATAACTTATTGTACATCTCAATTTATGATTGAATAAAATAGAAAAAAATTTACAAGCAAGTGTGTAGTGTAACATCCTATTATATAAATCTAATTTAATCTAATCATTTAATCTAATATCTAAATAATAAAACTATGTACAATCAAAATTATTATATTAACCTTTATTCAAATTTTGACTGAAGTCCTATTTTTGTTTTTACGTCTTTTACCAAATTTTGTCTTCTTTTACTAATTTTTTTTCAAAATTTGAAATTTATTTACATCTTCTTCCAAAAAATATCAGAACATGCATGAGAGAAGAAAATGATACCCTTTCTTCTTCTACCTTCTCTCCTTCACCGACCCATTCTCTTGCTTTCCTTCACACTCACCCTTCTTTGTTTCTTCTCTTTTTCTATTCTCTTTCTCTTGGTTTAGCCTCGACTGGCTCACCTCCCTCTCCCTACTCCCTCACCGCCAACAACGACAACTCTGGCAACCCCGTCGCCAATGCCAACCTTGATGACTTCGGTGAGTTTTCCTTTGAATTTAGTTTTGACTTAGAATAAGTTTAGATAAGGTTTTGACTTGATTACAAAATTTGGTTTCTATTTTTTATGACATTGGATGTTATACTTGATAATGGTACTACAGGTTTTTGCTACCAATATTGTTAATGGGAATGATTTGTTTGAATGTTCAACTTTAATGTTTGAATTCAAAGAACAAGTTTGTGCTTCCATATTCTACTTTGCAAGTATAATTTTCAATTTTTTTTACCTCTTTCATAAAACTATTTGACATTAACTTAAATATATGATCTGTTGTTATATCAATTTTATTGGGTGATGCTTATATGTATTAGATTTCAGGAATTTTTATTAAAGTCATGAATCATTAAAACTACATGCAGTCTTTAAGAAGTTTTTATTTGAAGTCATCAGAATTTGTGCTTCAAATGTCAATGAAACTCAAGATATTTGAACCTAACTAGAGTAAGAGAAGGTGGAAACCTTCTTTTCTCTCTATTAGCTTTTTATTACCGGAAAAAAAAAATGTGCTCTAGTTCTATTGTATACTAATGAGAATCAAACAAGGAATAAGGACATTGAAGCAATACAAGGACTTGGTGGAAAAATGACAAGGGCATGTGCTAAGAAAGTAAAGGAAGCTTTGAACCAAATGGTGACAACTTTCATTGAATTAGATTTACAACTACAAAGAATAAAGCCTAAGTTGGTCAACTACTGATGAGGTCCAAGACATACACACTTGGGTCGGACCGTTTCGGATGCAAAATTCCAAGATTCCATTGATGGTTTTCTTAGAACTCAAAAACAGAAAATGGAGAAGATGAAGAAGATGGGGAAGAACGATGTCACGATCCTTAGAGGAATGATAAGTTGGAGGAGGATTCGTCACAAAGGAATGGATGGTTTCCGCTAAGCGAAATGGTGGCGGTAAGTGCAATTTCTCATCTGAAAACGAAATTGCATTAAGCGCAATTTCTCCGCTACCAAAGAAACTACGCTTATCGAGCTTGTGTCTCTAAGATGCTAATCAAGCTGTTCAACAATATTCATTATGCTCCAATCCACCTCCTTGTGGCTTCTCTTGGTCATCTCTTCTTATACAAGCTTGGCTTTGGATCTTGTCATTGTACCCTTCAACTAATGAAGTGCTTCTAGGTCCTTATGCTCTTTGGATAACCATCTATCAACTACATAAAGCAACTTGAGGAATGCAAATGTCTAGTTTTTTTTTATTTCATTAAACAAAGTTTGTAATAAGATGTTTAGAATAATGTTGGTTGTTGCTGTATTTTTATGTCTCTTGAGTGACATAAATGATAATTATTAAGCCACTTAATTAAGACAATTATAAATAATAGGAGTTAGATTTTTTTATCCTATGATATATATATATATATATATCCTATTTTGGGAATGAACGGCATATCATATTACAAATCATTCATTGTGAGTGATACTAGTTCTTTTAGATTCTTCTGAGAATCTAATAACTTATCAAGGGTGCTTATCATTGTGGTGTTCATAGGCTTATCCATCCTTGTATAGTGGTGCTTTCCAATTGTGATTCCTTTATTTTCGTTTCCAAATTTTTATTGAATCAAACCCTAACCCTTAAATTCCCAATTTTTGTCTCAATTAATCTTAGAATGTATCTCTCAAAATACCTAGCCTTTTTTTGTTGTTTTTTGAGTCTATCATGCAGTTCATAAAATTTTTCTTTCTCCTCATCTTAGAAACACTCAATTCTGAGGAGTAAAACATGAGATAAGGTTATTTGTTAACAATACATGCTGGAGGCTGAATATTGGGCTTAAATTTCATTTCTAGGTGATCCAGTCATCCACTTCCAATTGGTAATTAGAGCTCACTTCTAGGATTGGAATTGAGTTAAATTTTATCTATTCTCTTCATCAATTATGGTCACACAATTGGTAACTCTCTAACGCCTAATTTTGTTTTGCTAAATTTGAATTGTGCAATTCTCTTTCGGCCTTTGTGTTTGTTCCTAATTTTTTCTTCCAATCTACTGGTTGTTTATTTCCTTTAATTTCCTTTTCAGTTCATTCATTTCTGCATTTTGTTCTTGGCGTTCATCTTATGTTCATCATTATTCATGAACTTTAATCCTTTCAATTTGTGTTCCTTGAGAAGAATGTTGGTAGTGTGTTTAGAAATAGCTTATTTTATTGGGAATTATGTCTGGTTTCATTCTCAATTACTCCTATTTCAAAGTTGCATTCCAAAATTACAAATTCCAATTATTTCAAGCAGCACGTGTTAAAGAAAAAAGAGCCTTCGTTGTTGATAGTTTATGTTGCAATAAGGCTTAAAAAATATAAAAAAAGAGTTCAAAGTAAAAATACAACAATTTGTCATTTAAGTTCAATTTCACACTACCTGTTTGAAGCAAATTCCTAAGAATATTCCTTGAATCAATCCTCCAATCTGTCTTGTTTTTTTTGTCTACTTTGATATCTTTTCGATCTATGTTGTGTGTCATCACCATTTTTTTTAGTCTAGGATTGTACTTTTGTCAGTTCTTGGAGATTCTATTAAGATCTTAAAGAGAGCTATTGAGTGGTAAAAGGGAAGAGAACACATTATAGAAAAAGCCTTGAAAGAGAGAGACACGAGTGATATATTTATAAGAGTGTAAACACGTGAAAAGAGTGGTGAAGTCCTATCATTTTTTTTTGTTTTCTTTTAGTTGAAATATGGTAGGTGCAAGTGGTGGATGTAACCCTCCTCTTGGGGGAGACAGTAGGTTACTAATTGACACTATCACAACTCAAATGGAAAGGATGATGAGGAAGCACATAAAGGAGATATATGGGAGAAATTAATGGTTAGAAAATCAAGAAAATCACGATGATGATGAAGGTTTAATGAGGAAGAAGAGAGATAATGATGGCGGTGATGCTAGAGAGGACAAAATTGAAGGAGTGAAGTTGAGCATACCCCTTTTCCAAGGGAAATTTCCAAGGGAAAAGTGATACATAAGCTTATTTGGAATGGGAGATAAAGATTGGGTAATTGTTTACATGCCACAACTATACAAAAGATAAAAAGATGAAGGTGGCAGCCATGGATTCACTGATTATGCTCTCATTTGGTAGGACAAAGAACAAAAGGAAAGGGTGAGACTTGGAGAATCCTTGGTGAATAGTTGGGAGGAGATGAAGAGATTAATGAGAAGAAGATATGTTCCTTTTAATTATCATAACGACCTTTACAACAAGCTTCAAAGACTCACAAGGGAACAAGAGTGTAGATAAGTGTTACAAAGAGATGAAGGTTTACTTGATTAGAGTCAATCTCAATTAACACCGGGAGGCTACTATGGCACATTTTTTGCATCGGCTGAATAGTGACATAAGAAATGTTGTGGAATTGCAAAATTATGTCAAATTGGAGGACGTAATGCATCAAGCAGCTAAGGTAGAACAACAACTCCAGAGAAAGAGTTCCATGAGAATAACTTTTTATAACTTTCATTATCCAAGTTGGAAGGACAAAAATAAGAATGAGGGATGTACTTGTTCAAGTAATTACAATGTTGCACTTCAAAGGACTCAAAAATTCAATAAGTCCCCTAAAAAGACAAGGAGTAGTGAGATAAAATGTTTCAAGTTCTTGGGGGAGAGGTCACATAGCTTTTCAATGTCCAACTAAGAAGAGTATCTTACTTAAGAAGGATGGAGAGATTATGAGTAATTCTTCTTTAGATTATGTTCCATCTAGTAATGAAGAGGAACATCAAGAGGAAAAAGGAACATAAGGAGATTTGTTCATGGTTAGAAGAATGTTGGGTAGTCAAGAAGTGGAATTGGATGATTGTCATAGAGAAAATATTTTTCACACAAGGTGTATTATTCAAGGGAAGTTATGTTCTTTGATAATTGATGGAGGGAGTTGCACCAATGTGGCTACTGCAAGATTGGTGTCAAAACTAAATTTGGAGACTAAACCACACCCATGGCCTTACAAGCTTCAATGGCTTAGTGAAGATAGTGAAATGACCATGAATAAGCAAGTTGAAGTTGGTTTCTCTATTGGCAAATATGGGGATTTTGTTTTGTGTGATGTGGTGCCTATGGAAGCTTGTCATCTACTTTTTGGTAGGCCTTGGCAATTTGACAAAAAGGCCAACCATGATGGATTTACTAACAGGTTTTCTTTTGCGCATAAAGAACGCAAGATTACTCTCGCACCTATGTCTCTTAGGGAGGTTTGTGAAGATCAAAATAAAATGAGAGAAAAGAGAAAACAAAAGAGGAAAGAAAGAGAGAAAAAATGAGAAACAAAAGAGAAAAGAGAGTAGACCGAAAAAGAAAGAAGAAAGTGGAGAGAAAAAGAATGGGAAAGAGAAAGAAAAAGAGAAAAAGTCAATTATGTTTGTCAAAGAAAAAGAGGTAAAAAAGGCTATGCTTTTGAAAAGGCCGATTCTCTTACTTCTTAGTAAAGAGAGCTATTTGGAAATTGCAAAGTCTACTAACCCACCTCCAAATGATGTTTCTTCTTTGTTGCAGGAATTTGAAGATGTCTTTCCCAAAGAGGTGCCTCACGGTTTACCACCTCTAAGAGGAATAGAACATCAAATTCATATCATTTCAGGAACTTCCTTGTCAAATAGGCCATTTTATAAGAGTAATCCTCAAGAGACCGAAGAAATTCAAAGACAAGTTGAGGACTTGATGCAATTGAGTCCATATGCAATACCAACCATTATAGTGCCTAAGAAGAATGAAACTTGGAGGATGTGTATAGATTGCAGAGCCATCAACAACATCACGATAAAATATAGACATCTCATTCCTAAGCTAGATGACTTATGTAGATGAATTGTATAATGCTAATGTTTTTATCTAAAATTGATCTGAAAAGTGGATATCACCAAATTAGGATTAGAGAAGGTGATGAACAGAAAACAATTTTAAAGACTAAATATGGGTTGTACGAGTGGATGGTTATGCCCTTTGGGTTAACCAATGCTCCTAGAACTTTCATGAGATAGATGAACCATGTGTTAAGGAAGTTTCTAGGAAAGTTTGCTAGAGTTTATTTTGATGATATTCTTATTTATAGCAAATCCTATGATGATCACCTTGTGCAATTGAGATGTGTTTTACAAGTCCTTAAGCAAGAGAAATTGTATGCTAACATGGAAAAATGTGTGTTATGTATGCACTATGTAGTTTTTCTTGGTTTTGTTGTTAGCTCACAAGGAATGCAGGTTGATTAAGAGAAGGAGAAAGCCATCAAGAGTGGCCAACCCCAAAAAATGAAAGTAAGGTAAAAAGCTTTCATAGCTTGGCTAGTTTCTATAGGAGGTTTGTTAAGGATTTTAGCACTTTGGCTGCACCTCTTAATGAAATTGCTCAGAAAAATATGGGGTTTAAATGGCAGGAGAAACAAGAGCATTGCACTCAAAGAAAAATTGACTTATGCACCTATTCTTGCATTACCTAATTTTACCAAATCTTTTGAAATTAAATGTGATACATCCAATGTGGGGATATGGGTTGTTTTAATGCAAGAAGGGCATCCCATTGTTAATTTTACTAAAAAATTGAATGTGAATGTTCTTAATTATTCCACATATGATAAAAAGTTGTATGCATTGGTATGGGCATTACAAACTTGGCAGCATTACTTATTGTCCAAAGAATTTGTCATTCATAGTGATCATGTGTCCTTGAAGCATTTAAAAGGACAAGGCAATCTAAACAAAAGAAATGCCAAATGGGTTGAATTTCTTGAACAATTTTCCTACATAATCAAGCACAAGAAAGGTAAATCAAACGTGGTTGCAGATTTACTTTCCAGGATGTATGCTTTGTTATTTACTCTTGAGACCAAATTCATTGGTTCTGAGCACATTAAGCAATTGTATGAACATGATCCAAATTTTGCTTCTTAATATTTTGATTTTGTGCAAACTGCTCAAAATAGTTAATTTAGGCATAATCATTATTTGTTCAAAGAGAAAAAATTATGTGTGCCTAAGGGATCCATAAGAAAATTGCTAGTGAAAGAGGCACATGAGGGGGAATTAATGGGCCATTTTGGTGTTCAAAAGACTTTAGACTTGCTGCATAAGCATTTCTTTTGGCCTCACATGAAACATGATGTAAATAAATTTAGTGAGAATTGCCTTGTTTGTAAAAAGTCTAAGTCTAAGGTCAAGTCTCATAGACTTTATTGTCCTTTCCCTATTCCTGATTGTCCTTGGATAGATTTTTCTATGGACATTGTTTTAGGATTTTCACGGACAAGGAATGACAAAGCTTCCATTTTGTTGTGGTTGACAGGTTTTCAAAGATGACACATTTTATATCTTGCAAAAAGGTTGATGATGCTTGCCATATTGCTTACATGTTTCAAGGAAGTGGTGCGTCTCCATGGACTACCAAGAAACATTGTTTCTGATTGAAACACCAATTTCCTCAGTCACTTTTGGAGAACTTTTTGGGTAAGCTTGACACAAAGCTTATTTTCTCTACTACATATCATCCCCAAACTGATAGACAAATTGAGGTAGTGAAAATAACATTTTTCTGTCTACTTATAATTGTGATTAAAAAGAATAAAAAGACTTGGGAATAATGTTTACCCCATGTTGAGTTTTCTTATAATAGGATTGTCCACAGCACTACACAACACCCCCTCCCCCTATTTGACATTGTGTATGGATTCAACCTTTTAACCCTTTATAAGCATATGTTTTTAAGTATAAAGATGGTAAGGCTAAGGCTGAATATGTGAAAAAGTTGCATGAACAGGTGAATGCTCAAATTGAAAGGAAAACTAAAAAGTATGTTAAACATGCTAATAAAAGTTGGAAACAAGTTGTCTTTGAACCAGGGGATTGGATTTGGCAGCATATGAGAAAATGAAGGTTTCCTTCACAAAGATATCTAAGCTTCAACCACAAGAAGATGATCATTTCCAATTGTTGTCCAAACTCAATGATAATGCTTACAAGATAGATCTAATAGGTGAGCATGTTGTTAGAAATACTTTTAATGTGTCTAATATGTCTCCTTTTGATGTAGGTGATGAAGATTTCAATTTGAGGTCGAATTCACTCAAAGATGGAAGGGATGATGAGAATCAAACAAGAACGAGAACATTGAAGCAATACAAGCAGTGTTGTGAAACCTGATCCGACCAGGCTGGTCCGACCAGTTAGAATGAGACCGTGGCATAATCGGGTCGGTTTCGCTATTGGTCTGATTATGCAGTTGACCCGGTTGAACCTGACCGGGTAGGTTACCGAGTTCTGGTTGGACCAGTTCGATCCGACTAGTTTTATAATTTAAAAAATGGACTTTTTTTAAAAAAAATAGATTTCTTTTTTAAAAAAATTGAATTTTGAATATTGGATTATTATCAATTGTTATTTTGGAATTTGGAATATGAATGAACTTTTCTTACTCAAATGATGTTAATTATATACTTATATATAATTTTAAATTTTTAATATATATCGGGTCAAACTAGACCAATTATTGACCCACCAGCTGGACCACTGACCCACTACCTCGATTAGATCAATGATTAGACGCAGTTTCACAACTATGAATACAAGAACTTGGTGGACCAATGACAAGGACACATGCTAAGTGTAATGACCCGTATGCATCCGGTTCATTAACATTAATTTATGGTTAAGCACAGCAATTATCACAGATACTTAAAATAGAAGCAGTAAACAAAATGACATCATCAAACGTCATTAACAACATCAACTGTACATCATATATGGTGAATTCTCATAATATACAAGGTATATTTATCAAAATTTTACATGTTTCTCTTATGTATAAAACATAGGCATAAAACAAAAATAGAGCCAACATGCTCTTCACTCTATGCCTAGGGTTCCCTCAGAACCATATCCCTCTACTCGGGCCTCTTGCACTGAGATCTATCAGCCGCTCCCTGAGCATCACCTGCAAAAACATGATCCCCAACAGGGGTGAGATAACAATCTCAATAAACTCAGGGTCCTTGGAGGTCTTTCCTCTCCCTGGTTCACTTCCATGCACATAATATCAAAATTGGCATTACAAACTAGCCACCACAGCTATCAAGTCATATTACCACCTGTACATAGCATACATACATATATATCAATGCCTGAGGAGGCTTCATCCATTTATATGGGTACATTTCACATCAGGACTTACTAATCATGCCTGAGGAGGCTTCATCCATTTATATGGGCACATCTCACATCAGGACTTTCTTTCTTTGCCTGAGGAGGCTTCATCCAGCTGTGTGGGCACATCTCACATCAGGACTTATCTATATAGACTATTAAGTTTAATTCTACTGGCCAGAGAAATCTCATCAATCACTTAACATTTATCATAATGTATAACTCATCAATCACATATACAACACTATCACAGTGTTCAGCTCATCATATATGTGTTTCCATATAACAGTAACACACAATTTCAATATACATGCATCATGATATCAATAACCATAACTCCCTCGAAGTATGGTGGAACACAAACAGGGAAACACTCCCAAGAACAAAGAGTTTACCTGTTCTCAGCGCTACACCGGCTCTCCCGGCTTCGTGGTCAGGACCACCAGTAATATCACTATCACGTCCTACACAAGACATACAAACAATCAATCAATAACGGTCCTCAACCGTTAGAATGAAAGGAAACGTTATTCCTTTCCATTAAAACCTCACTGTTCTCTACCTTAGGGTTATCAGAACTAACCACCTTATAGGCGATTCACAGACTCTCAGCAGGATCCATCTCAGCCTAATAAAAGTACTAGAGTCGCTCTAAGACCCTGCATAAGTCAATTCAATGCTCTAACCAGACCATATATCAATGATTATCCAACTTGACTGAAACAGTTATTCCAACACATTTTCACCATTCATTTAGCCTTCTGAACAACTTTTGTAAAAGTATTTAGGCTCATATTTATCATAATACCCTCCACTTAATCAACATTCTTCCTACTCATATATATATATCAGAGCCAAAACCAAACTTCATCAAAAGTCATGTTTCAAAGTTCAATATTTATCAGAACAACCTCCTGAGCATACTTTTCTAAAGGACCACGGCCTAATTCCAGTCCTAACACAAATGAGTCACTATTCATCCCAAGAACAATTTCACAAATCAATCGGTAAAACTTGAGTTTCTTACCTCTAAACAGCCAAGGAAGGCTAGAGGATCACTTCTCTAAGCTTTAGCGTCCTTGAATCGCCTTCTATCTCTTCCAAAACTCAGTTTTGAGAAATTCCCTGGAGAACTGAATCTCTCCGATTGATGGTTTTAGAGAAAAGTGATGAAGGATTCTAGCTCAGAGGAGGATTTTCTACAAGTTTCATGTTGGGAGCTAAAGGTTTTGGTCAAAGAATGAAGGATTATGAAGCTTTCAAGGTCCATCAATGGTGGAGCACGTCCAGAGGAAGAAGAAAGGGAAGATTTTTGCCCAAAACGCAAAATGACCCTTTTATAGTGGCTCTGTCGGAGTTCCCGTGCGAACCGTGCCACTTCTGGCGCTATTCGCGCCAAGTTCCAGCACCTGTGGTGCTACTCGCGCCAAATTTCAGTACCTGTGGCGCTACTCGCGCCAAATTCCAGTACCTGTGGCGCTAATCGCGCCACTTTGGCGCTACTCGCACCAGAATTTCCGTCGCTAATTACGTGGCTAACGCTTTTTGCGACAGAATTTTTGAAAATTTAAACTTTTCTTTCTTTCTTTTTCTTTTATTTATTTAGCCTTGGTTATTATACTAAGAAAGCAAAGGAAGTCTTGAACCAAATGATAACAACTTTCATTAAACCAGATTCACAACTACAAGGAATAAAGCCCAAGCTGGTCAACTACATAAAACAGCTTGAGGAATGAAGATGTTTATTTTTTATATATAAAATAAATTTTGTAATAAGATGTTTAGAATATTGGTTGTTGTTGTATTTTTATGTCTCTTGAGTGACTTAAATGATAATTATTAAGCTACTTAATTGAGACAATTATCACCAATAAATAATAGGAGTTAGACTTTTGGTATCCTATGACCAGCTATATGTATCTCTTATTTTGTAAATGAAGGGTATATCAAATTACAAATCATCCGTTGTGAGTGAGACTAGTTCTCTTAGGTTCTTCTGAGAATCTATGAACTTATTAAAAGTATTTGTCCTTGTGATGTTCATATACTTATCAATCTTTGGATTATAATTTCTTTCAATTTTGGTTCCTTTATTTTTGTTTTCAATTTTTTATTAAATCAAATATTAATCCTCAACTTCCTAATTTTATTCTCAATTAATCTCATATTGTATCTCTCGAACTGTCAATAGTCCCCATTTAGTCACTTTGTCAACAATCAACTTCCAAAATTTCCAACCCATGGAAATGTTAAGATACACAAACGATAATTGGTGATCTTACAATTCATAATTGTGGCCAACTCCTCCAAGATGTTATCCTCAATCTCTACACTCTACAACACAATAACACTAAAAAAGCTTTTGTGATAGTCAACTTTGAGGTCCCTTATGAGCTCAAAACTTCTCAACACACTTACAATATACAGATTGATCAGAAATGTAGTGGTCCAACATTACCTAATTTCTCCACCATAGCCTATGCCTCTTTGAATTTCTAATATTCGTGAAAATGATTTTTGGTTTTCTGATTTTGTATACTTAGCATGTTTGAATTTGTAATTGTAATGGCACATGCACAATAATAGAAGTAATTCTTTGTTACTTTTACATTTTCACGTACATAATATTGAAAATTTGCCTCGTCTCTCCTGATTTACATTTATTACATTCAAAACCCCTTATTATTTTATTCAAACATAAACCTTCCCTACTTTTTGCAATTCTATTACACAGACACCCCTTAGACATTGATTATGTTAACATGAAGCACTGCTAACATGAAGCAGTCATGTTCCTTGCACATGCATGTTAAAGGAAAAAATATGAACCAAATTGCCCTTTTCTTTCTCATTTATATTACGAAAAAAAGAACTTACAAAACCAATTTTAATATATATATATATATATATATATATAACTTCTTTAATAAGTCTTATAAAAAATAAAACCAAACAAATAAATATGTTCAATACAGAAGTTCAGTTTAAAAGAATAGAAGAACAATTAAAAAGTAAATTGATACAAGATAAAAAAAATCAATTAATAGAAAAAATAAAAAGAGAAATTTGCGAAACAAATCCGATGACTATTTAAAGCAACAATAGTACAATAAGATGATCTGAGTTGATTTGAAAAATCTTTTTTATACATAACAAAATGATTCTGAAATTCAAAAATTATGCATACATGAATAATATTTGATTTATATTGAACTCTTAAGTGACTAGATGGGTTTTTATTCTGAAAAGATGATGCCTTCTTTATTTACATGGCTATTTATAGAATACAAGAGTCTCGGATGCTATTCCAGACTTAAACTATATTTTACAAACAGTCTAAAGATAATACTACGTACTCTTATGAATAGTAGAATAAAGAGAAAATGACATATTGATATCTTGTTGTCAGTACATCTGTCTCTTGCCGACAATTCTGATTGGCTAGTTTTTGTTACCTCTTATCTTCTTATCATCTTTTCTTCTGATTATATCATCTCTGACCCCACTAATTTTCTTCTTTATTCGGAAAATTCTTCTTCCCTATTTTTATGGTAAGGATTAGTACTGGAACTACTTCCTTCATCTTTCATCGATTTTTGTTCTTGGTGAATCCCTGTCATTCTTTGTAATTTTTCTTCGAATTCATCTTGTGAAGTGGTTGTTGCCAATTCTGCCATTATTTGACTTTTCTGTGCTAATAATAGTGCCTCTTTATCAGCATCCTTATCAATCTGGCTTCTTGAACTTTTATTGTTATTTGCCCATTGAATCATTTTTTCTTTATTAATTAATCTAATATCAAATTTCTTCCACCACTTAATCTTTATTTGTCTTGAAAGAAAGTATAAGTCGGTTTCGTTATCCGCTCTGACATATGTATATGTCCAGCTCATGATCCACATTATCCCTTGAGAGGCTATGAATGACAGGAACTTATATCCATCAACGAAAGTAGTATTACTCTTGAAGAATTGACATAACTCATCCACTTCTGGCGGGAAAACTTCTCTCATTGGGCCAAAATTATAGAACCATCTGATAAACCATTTTAGAAATTTTAAAGATATACCTTTCTCAAACCAGAGAAACCATGAATGTTTATCTAGTTTTAAGTATAAAACATTATTCCAGGCGGTCATATAATCATAGTAACTATATTCTTGAGGAACAAACGATCTCGAGAATCTCTTGGTCTTGTGTAAGGGCTGTCCCCAATCTATATCTGATAATACATTAAGAATCTTCACTTTTGAGAATTGGAATACACCATTATTGTCTTCATTATGAACTAATTCTATTGAATCAGTATCAATAAGAATGAATTCATAAAATATTCTGGTTTTATGGATATTTGGACAAGGGTATGGAAGATCTTTAGGAAATATTTTATCAGCTAATTCTACATGAGGTAGTTTTACCCAGTGTTTTTCAGCTATTATAATGGATATGGTATTTTCTTTTTTAATGTAATCGGGATCTGTATCTATATTTGTTTGGAAGGTTTAAGTATTGGCTAATTTTGAAGAAGGAGCAGGTTTATCAAAGTCTCTAAGACCCACTAAGGTATTGATATATTGTAAGGGGTATATTTATTGGTAGTTATTAGAGATCTTACCACATGGGAAAGTATATTTGGTTTGATATTGGGATTGGTTATAAGCCTGGAATTTCCAATATTCGCTAAAGGTGTAACATCCCGAGCGCTGACGAGGGCGAGGAGTGATCGCCGGTGCAATGAGGCACGGACAAGGAGCGGCTTCTGGCAGGCTTCCAGCGGGAGGGGTACATGAATGAATCAAATACACACCCAAACGAGAGGGATCCAGAGGCTGTGTAGTGTGGGACTGTACAGTTGAGGATAACTTAAAGGAAATAATAGGTACTACCTATACAAACAAGGTGCATCTACTTTTTGGTAGCCCATAACTTAAGAACTCCACAGTTAAGCGTGCTTGACTTGGAGCAATTCTGGAATGGGTGACCTCTTGGGAAGTTTCTCAGGAAGTGTGAGTGAGGACAAAGCACACTGAAAAGTCTTGTGTTGGTATGTGGGGACAGTCATTGATCCTACAAGTGGTCGGGCGTTACAAAAGGCATTATTGATTTTCCTGAAGCTTTATTGGATTCCAGTGGGGATACATATTGTTCTTTGGTCAACAGCTTTTTATCTGATTTCTTACTCATTCCGATCCCTGTAAAAATTCTCTTGTTAAGAAATCTGGTATAAAACGCATTAGAAGGCCATATAGAACCAAATAGAATAAAATAGAAATTATACATTATCGGGCAGAAAAAAGACCGGGGTTTAGCTCTTTGAAGTAGATGTTGTAGAGTATTTTTTCTAAGAAGGATGCCAAGTACCCGAATGATACCTTTCAACTTGTTCTTTTGAGATATGAGAGACTCTCTGTTTAAGGATACCCCCATATCCTATTTCAGACGCATCTGTTTCTACAATCAAGAAAGCTGAAGGGTCTCGGATACCTAGACACGGGAGTTTCTTAGCTATGTCTTTAATGTCCCTAATGGCTTTAGTCATTTCTTCAGTCCAATCTGGAGGGATTTTTCTAAGTCTTGCATATAAGGGAGCACACTTAATCCGAATATTTGGTATAAAATCTGCTATATAATTAATACATCCTAAAAATCTTTGTAACTGTTTTTTTTTTCTTTAATCTTATTTGAAAATTTTTCTGTAAATTTTATCGATCTTTGGATTGGAATAATAGTTCCTTGGTATATTTCATATCCCAAAAACCTAATTTTAGTCTCAAATACTTTTATTTTTCTTTCTGAAACAACAAATCCATTTTCTTTTATAATATCTATAAATTTTTCTAAGTGTTTTATATATTGATTAATATTTTTTGAGTATATCAATATGTCGTCTAAATAAACTATCGTAAAATCTATATACTTATAAAATATATCATTCATTATATTTTGGTATTCACTAGGAGCATTTTTTAAACCTTGAGGCATCACATTCCATTCATAATGCCCAAAAGGTACCACAAAAGTGGTTTTATATTTATCTTCCTCCCGAACTGAAATTTGATAATATCTTGACTTCATATCAAATTTGGAAAAAATAAAGGAGTTATTTAATCTTTTAATTAAATATGTTTTATTAGGTAAAGAATATCTTATCCATTTAAGACTTTATTAAGAGGTTTATAATTGATAACTAATATAGGAGCACCTCTCTCTACCTCGGAAGCTTTCATCACATAAAATCGCTCCAAGGAGATTTAGAAGGTCTAATTAATCCTTTTTGTAGATATTCATTTATTTCTTTTTTACAATATTTTAAATACTATTGATTCATTTGTATAGGTCTAGCTTTAGTAGTAATATCTTTTCATTAAAATTATCAATATAAGGTAAACTTATTTCATATTTCTTTTTATGCCAAAAAGCTATCGGATTTATTTCACAAATTTCTCTTTTTATTTTTTCTATTAATTGATTTTTCTTATCTTGTATCAATTTACTTTTTAATTGTTCTTCTATTCTTTTAAACTGAACTTCTCTATTTAACATATTTATTTTTTGGTTTTATTTTTGATAAGACTTATTGAAGAAGTTTTTATCAAATTTAATTCTCTTTGTCAGGGGATTGATAAATTCGAATATTACTTATTTCCCTAAAACTTCTGTTATTAAACCTTTCTCATTTACTTGGAAAGGATATAATAAAGCTAAAAATGGGGTTCCTAAAATTATTTCACAATTCATATTTTTGATTAACACAAAGGAAGTGTTGTAACATATACCATTTTTACATATTTTTGTATTTGATAATTTATATTTAATATTCATTTTTGATCCATTTGCACTGGATATATTTTCTACGGACTTCTCATAATATTTGTTAGGTATTAGTCCTTCCTTGATACAATTTACATCTGCACCTTAAGACAACTTTCATTAATTCTTGCTTAATATTTTTTATCTATATCTAATTCATTAATTTTTTGTTGAACCATACATTTATTAGCAAAATGTCCTGGTTTCCCACATTTCCAACAAACATTTTTCTTCTTAAAATTATGTGTCTTTTTATAACTTTTCCTATAAGGTTTTCTATATTTTTTATTGCCTCTTATCTTCTTATCATCTTTTCTTCTGATTATATCAGATGATATAATCACAAGAAAAGATGATAAGAGGATAAGAGGCAGTAAAAAATAGCCAATCAGAATTGTCGGCAGAAGAAGTACTGACAACAAGATATCAATTTGTCATTTTCTCTTTATTCTACTATTCATAAGAGTACGTAGTATTATAGATTGATTATAAAATATAGTTTAAGTCCGGAATAACATCCGAGACTCTTATATTCTATAAATAACCATGTAAATAAAGAAGAAGGCATCAGCTTTTCAGAATAAAAACCCATCTATCCTTCCTTTAGCCAAAATTTCTCTACTTAGCTTCCGTATTCTGATTATCCTCTTTATCTTCTTACTCGCTTATGTTCAAGAATATCTTCGTAAGTTTTCATAACTATGATTTCTAGTCACTTAAGAATTCAATATAAATCAGATATTATTCATGTATGCATAATTTTTGAATTTCAGAATAATTTTGTTATGTATAAAAAAGATTTTTCAAATCAACTCAAATCATCTTATTGTACTATTATTGCTTTAAATAGTTTGTATAACGAAAAGTGGTATCAGAGCCACTAAGTCCATAAATTGTTAAAGAATTTCTTGGAGCTATCCACATATCTTTTAATCTTCTCAATATTTCATAAAGAATTCTATCTATAAAGGTTGTTCTAATTCTTGAGAGAGTTGAGTGTAACACTGAGAAGTGTGTATACGTTGGTTAGCTTTTTGAGTCTAGGTGGTCCTGACAGCAGTGAGGTTGTAAGTCCGTTGGTTTAGCCTAGAGATTGAAAGAGGTGGTCCCGTAACAACAACCACTACTACAAATAACACATTTTACGACGCCGTATCCACGTCGGTTGTCACGAAACCGTCTTAGAATGCGGTGCGGTGGCATTTCCGTAATTAAATGGAACATTTCAAAGACGGTTCATGTTGAAACCGTCTTAGATAGCTTAATACGACGACGGTTATAGTTTAACCGTCTTTGTTTTGGTGTTTTAGAATTTAAAAAAAAATGGAAGTGAAGAAATTAAAACGGCAGCGTTTGGTATATATGGCCGTTGTCTTCATTTGGTCCCCACGAAGTGTCGTGCCCTAAACCTGAGTTACCCCTCTCTCACTGTCGACTCCAACCCCACAAGCATCGTTCCCGTGTGGTGGCCTCCAAACGACGGACCGTCTCACGTGCCTCCGTCTGACCGTCGTTCGTCGCTGTTGCTCCGTCTGGCTTGGGCTTGGTGGCGACATCTTCAGTTGGGTTAGTATTCATCTTAGGTATTTATTTGTTGTAAGAAATGCAAAAACCGATGAAACACCAGTTGCTTTTCTTTTTTTAATTTATCTTAGTTACTTTGTGGTAAGAACAAATGGGTGTTGTTGATTGCATCTAAAGCCTGGAATAACAAATTTCAACTTCAATGAAATTTTCTTAATGTTTGTTTTTGCTTTAGCATATTGTTGTTAGTGTTTTATGATGTGGTTCTTCGTTTTTCTTTTGTTAATATGCCTGTTTATATGAGAAAGTCTTATTTTTTTTTGTTTTTGATTTTTATGTGGTTTGAATCTTTGAGGAAGAAGACGATTGTGGTGGTGTATGTGATAACCCTAAGATACGGAATGGTTGGCGCCATAACCCCGCGCTGTCGCGCGGGGATTCACCTCAGAAAACCCTGTTTAGGGTGTGGCGCTGATGGCGCCAGAGCCTCTGGAAGCTGGCGCTGAGGGCGCCAGTTGTTTTCCATCCCGCGCGGATAGCGCCATGGGTGGCGCGGATGGCGCGGGTAGTGGCCTGGAAAACCAGATTTCACTGGAATCCCACGTGACCAGCGCCAAGTGTGGCGCTGATGGCGCCATAGGTCAGGGAAGCATGGCGCGGGTGGCGCCAGTCTGGCGCGGTTAGCGCCAAAGGGTTCTGAAAGGTGACGCTGGGGACGTGGGAGTGGCGCTTGTGGCGCCACCCAAACCGCCTTAGTGGCGCGGTCAGCGCGGGAGCTGGCGCGATCCACGCCAGAGCTCGGGCAGGCGTTTTATAAGAGGGCAGTCGCATTTTGAGAAGAAGAAAACCTTTTCTTCTTCATTCCTCAGCCCCAGCCTCCATTGTTGATGCACCCAAGCTTCCTAGGACCTTATTTGTCAGCCTAAACACTTCCCTGTGACCTAGAAACGCATTTTAACCGATTGAAAGCTAAAAACCTTCATCAATTCC
>PYAF01003207.1:93737-117538 GCA_007407185.1 Glycine tomentella
TATGAGATGTGACTTTTCCCTGAGTACCAGTGTCTTATATCTGTTACCTGCCTGTATATTTAAGTTGTATGGCTTTTGATATATGATTTGAGAACCTGGATCAGCATGAGTTTGTATTGTACTTTACAGTTGTGTTATTCCATACATAATGAATCAAGAGAAACGATTCTATGCTTCCGCTGAGTTCTATTTTACGATATTATTAATGTTAACGCACCGGAGGCCTACGGAGTGTTACAGTGTATGTTTTCGGGTTATAGAAATGGATTAAATAATGTGAAAGCTGTCTTTGATGCTGAATGTTTGGACCAAAATCACTTATTCATCAAACTAGGGGGATTAAAATAGCCTTTTAGGCTTTTAGCATTGTTTATATCACAGGTTTTCATGTGCCCCTTTTAATAACAGAATGTGAATAGTGAAAGTTGTCTTTGATGCTGCCATCAAAGTGGTTCTTCAACCACCAAAGCAAAAGAAAAAGAAGAGAAAGGCACAAAAAGCTTGGTCAATATTGTGATTAAGAATCAGAAGGCTTGCTCAACATTGTGACTTAAGAACCAGAAATTAATAGAAGGTATTGATTGTCTGGCCAACCTTTAATGCTGCCTCTCCATTGGTTTGTGTTGTTTTGTTCCCTATCCTCTGTACCAGAGAGCAGGAAGCTGTGTATAGTTTGGACTGACTTCTTAGGCCTTATAATCAATCACATGATTACTGCCTTGTCTCATTTCATACTCTGTAATTAAAACTAGCTTAATTACATAGCTCGGTGCCTACTTATTTCCTTCTACTATTATTATATGTTAGTAGCCCACGAAAATATTGTTTGCTTTGTGAATGTAGTCATATTCATTTGGCCTTTGTGATGTCTTCTATGAATTTCTTTAATGATTTTGGCCACTTGCACATTTTAAATTTTAACACTTAAAAGGATGTTATTGAAGGATAAAATTCCATTTTGGATCATGGGATGTTCTGATTGTCTGTCCCAGTGGCACATATTAGTTTCATATCCCTATTCTTTCAAACTAAACATGTATATGGGAAAATGTATGTTAGACACAAAAAGAAACCTGGACAATCCTATAATGTAGGCTAGTGTAACAAGTAACCACAATATGGGAATTTAAATACACGCCTGGTTTGATTGTACATATTATGAAAATTCAATTTGGTTGAATAGAAAGTGGCAAAATTTTTAATCATTAGAAGACATACAATGCTGAAAAAGTGAGTTATCATGAAAAATAAAGCCATGTGTTGGGCCTAACAGTGTACTTTGAGGTTTATGACCATAAAACTATGAGCTATTCACCACCCCAGTTTATAGATATGTCGTACCATATTTGAAGCAAACCAATGTAAAGTGTAAACTAAATCTGTATCCCAGCTGTGTTAGGTAATTATGCAGAATAAATGCCACGATTCTGCATAATTGAGACTTGACTATGAAGCTTTCATGCCTCAAGTGTATAATTAAGCAGGCTTTCTTCGGTTAAGGTTAGGTCCCAAAGCTAAAAAGTGGGACAAAATGGTGGTTTGCGTGTAAGTTTAATGTTCAAAAGTTAATCTAGCGACTCTAAAACAGGAAAAAATGATTTTAGAATTCAAGTTCTGCATAATTATGCAGAATGCATATGGCTTACTTCATAGTTAGCTCATTTTAAGCCAGTTTGGACTTGTTCAATCCGATGAGTGATGAATTTGAAGTTGGAATCTACTTTTGTCTGTTTCAAGCAACCACTAAAATTATAAGTATAAATTGTTGAGAGAAGACTGGGGAAATGTTTTTGAGCAACCAATCACCCCAGTTGCTGAATTTGTAGGGTACTGTCACATTAGTTCATGGTATTGTTGAATTAGGATTCAAATTGTCAATCAGAGGACGTATTTTCCGAATCTTGAATTGAATTGTGAGATTCATGATCGATAATAAACTATACTATATGCAACTAACAAAGACAAAAGCACATATGCATGAAGGAACGAAAATGTAGATTTTTTTCATGTGAAGACTAAAATGAAAACCAATATCAATTGTCAGGACCAGATTTTTAATTTAACCTTATTTAAATGATAATTGTTTAGATGCTATGCGTATACTACTCAATATAGTGTTTAATGGGGTTATGCTACTAGTTTACCATCAGGAATAAACATTGTTCTAAATAAAAATTACATTCTATTGTATGAGCATGAATGTAATTATTGTTAGTCAGGTCTTCTTTTGTTTTGAATTTATGACTATATCTATTGATTATTTTTCTTTCATATAGGTTCCTTTTGTGACTGAGCTATTTGTTTCTATTGATTCTAAAGTTGTATGCGATTGTTTTGTGGTTGCAAAAAGTTAGTAGTCTCAAGTCTCAACAAAAATTAATGCATTACGCTCTTTGAGGATCTGAACAAGTATAGGTATAACATTATTCTCCAATGTCCATTATGCTTTCAAATTTATCATATTATTAGTTTGGACAAGGGAAGGGGGGAGAGGAGGCAGGTTTGTATCTCTCCGCTAACAAAAAATAACAATAGTGATGCACTTGTATGTATTTGTAAATGAGAATGACGAATGTGTTAGACGTTCATGTCTCATCCTTGTATAGGCTGTGTTAATTCTTTTTCTAAACTTGGAAATCTCATGCATAGAGGGTTTTCCAGGATAACATAGTTTTACATGATATGTATGCCTTTGGTATCTAACACATGTTAGTTTGCGAAGATGGGTAACTGGGCATCAAGACTTAGAGGAAAATTAGGAACCTTGAAGATTTCTGTTAGCTTCTCATGCAAATTACTAGGATAACATCCAGCAGATGGAACCCTCTTTTTAAGCAAATCTTGCTTTGTCTAAGGCTAGAGAAATTCCATGGTTGATTGGGTTATTTTGTAATTGTTGAAGTAGAAGTGCGAGTAAGAAGTGTCACATTAGATAGACATGGACATGTTGAACATATAATTGGCAAGGAGCTATTTAGGTTGGTTGTAATGTCAAATTCACTTAAGTGGTTTGCTCATTATCGAATGATGAGAATCTCCTTGCTGTTTTATCAATTAAAAGAGGTATCAAGTGGTATCAGAGTCGATGGTGTGACTCAATAAGCGACTCACATTAGATAGAGATTTACATCTTGAACATATTAGTGGCAAGGACCTATTTACTTTGTTGTATGTAGAGTCAAGTTCACTGAAGTGGTTTGCTAATTACCGATTGATGAAAATCTCCCTGATGTTTTATCCCCATTCTATTCCATATCAAGTGGTTTGTAATTTGTGCATCATTTAGTGCTATTGTTATCTCATTTTACATTTCGTACTGAATGAATGTATGACTCGGTTTCATTTGGTATTACTTGACAAAATCTTTGATTTAATGGTTTTATGATGTTAATATGATAGAAAGTTTTTCATCCTACTTCAGGTTTTAGTCACTGTCGATGCTATAAACTCATACATTGCTTGGGATTTGTCATTGGTACAAGGCAAGATAAATATGGTATCATTGCTAACTTGCTGTGCTGCTTCAACTTCATTGCAAAATGTTATAATATTTTCCATTGGCGTCCCTTTGTACTGATCTATTTTTTTTAATTTGTCAGGATATTGGATTTAGTTGGCCATTTCTAAGTCCTACTGGGAAAAAACTGTAAGTTTCAATATCCTGACACTTTTGTGATCTGTATGATATCCTCAATTGATTTATCCATAAGCATTAGTCATGTTATTCTTCATCAGCCATTGTCATATTCAATTTCTCTACCTTTCGGTTTGCCTGTTTTGGAAAAATGCCGTAGTTATTCAGCCATGGAGGTGACTAAAGAATTTAAGTGTCAATAGAATGAGTCTTTTAGGTGATATTATACTTATGCTTTCTCTTATGTTATGTTTTTAAGAGCACTGGTTTTCCAAGTTTCTTTTTATATTTTTCAGTTATGCTTTATCTTTATATAAAGAGTAGTAACATGCTTGTAATTGGGTGCTTCAAATGCTTCCTGATATAAAATACAGTGTTCAGTGAGGTTGCCTTTTGATTTTTACTTTGTTTTTGGTTTGTCCTTCCATATAACAACACTCTTCTCTGTCATTGCCCCACTGCCAAGAACATTCACCACTAAGCTCCAGTGACCTTGTTCAACCAACCACCACTTGCTGGTTACCTGAACCGCAATGGCTAGAGCTCATGACATCACCACCCACAATTTTCCCCCCTTTTTTTCTTCCTTTCATTCCTTTTCTTTTCTCACCACTCTTCTTCGTCTACTTCATGTTGTTCAACTGAGTCTTTCTTTTTCTTTGGCATTTGATTACTGACAATTTCTCCAAAGATGGGAAACTTCAACTTCCTTTGTATAAGCTTCTGAGATATGGTAAATGTTGAATTTCCAAACAAATCAGTTGCGAAAATTTTTTGTCATCCTCATGTGATTCATCCCCCTCCTTAGACACTATATCTTTAATATTTATTCTCCTTCACCCTAATTATGTTGAAAAACCAGAATTAAAGACTGCATAATTAGGCAAAACAATGAACCAAGAATCTTCTTGTGTCAACGCTCAACACAATAGAGAACCTGGTTTCGAATTTGCATATAGCATCAGTTGTTGGTTTCATTGTTTCTCAGAAGAGAAAAACTTTTCAGTGGATAATAGAAATCCACAGAGCTACTGTTATATCCGCACCGTACCAATTGAATCATGCTGCGAGTGGATAATGATAATAGAAATCCACATAGCTACTGTCAACACTATCTTTATGTTGTCTTCTTCACGCCCTCTGTTTTGTATCGCTAGGTAGCATACCATGTTTATCTTACCACACCACACACTCATGTGAAACTGCAATTAAAATCATACTTATCCAAGACATATTTAATTAGTCATATGACTAAAATAATGTACTTAAATGAACTTTCACTTTAAAAACTACCTATCATAATTTGTTATAGTAATCATTATTGTGTTTATTGAATTATCCGTTATATTGAACTTTAATGGGACTGCACGCATATATTTAGTTCTACAAATTTAACGCTTGAAATGTTTAGTTAGTTAGCACTAACTCAATCCCAAAATTCTTTAAGTAAGAGGAATGGATGAGTTTGAATTATTCACTGCAGCAAATCTCGTATACAATGTACTTGGTTTTGGTGGACACATACTCAGCCTCATAATTGTTGACTTATGTTTCACATCACAAACCGCAATGGCGTTCTACTCTTCTAATGGGACAAATGTCTCAATTAATTTGTGGTCATAAAAAATGTCTCATTGGGAATGGAATTGGGGCTGCATCTGAGTGCTTGCCGGGTTAGAAGCAATACTTCTGCCTCCTATGCCGCCGTGGTAGAAAGAAAAGTTTGTAGTCTCTATGTTTTGTATTATAGGAGTTATGGAGATTGTCTTCTACTTAACTATAGATTTATTTATTTTTTCCTCCAACTTTATTTTAAAGTCCTTATTCTACTCTGGAGCAGCAAATAACTTAAGATGAGTGATGAGTCACCACTGACCAGTATCCACTCTCTCAAGGGTATCCTTGTCATGTATTGTACACTTACTTCTTATCTACTACAAGATGAAGTTGGCACTACATGAACGTGGTGGTAACAATATGCTTATTAATGAAAAACTATGATCAACTGTTCTAAATGTGAGAAATTGAATGTGATTTGTGTGGAGTAAACTCTAATTTTTTTCCCAATGAATTCTAAGTGTTTTTTTAACTTTAAAAAATTACTATTTTAGTCCCTAACTTTGCAAAATATTATTCAGTTTACTCTATTTTAGTGTAAAATGACAATAAAAATATAGTCAAGGTTAATTTTTTAAATTTGTAAAGCCAAGGAGTGAAGATTCTACTATGTAATTGCAGAATAAAATGACCGACACTTTTAAATACTAAAATGAGAACTTTAAGTGAGCTTTACCTGGCATCTCTTTTCGCAGGATCCACTAGGAAAATTCCTTTGTGGTGTTATAACTATTAGTAGACAAATCATATGATACCCTGTGAGATTTAAGGATTTTGGTATTATTATTGCAGAACTATCACTTCATCTCTTCCTTTGTGTGTCTATACTCATTAAAATATTCACCTCAAAAAACAACTGTACCAGAATTCTTAGATTTTTTTCTAGGTACCATACTATACAATCATAACTTAATCAACAGTCAGGACATGTCTGAAGAAAATCTGGATAAGGTCCACCCCGATAACAAACTATAATCTTGTAGTGTGTATTTAGCTTCAGAACATTCGCTAGCATGCTACAGGTGCCCCAAATGTGCTTCCAGTGTTGTGGTAGAGAATCCGGTTCTCGAGTCTTTTGCTTTATTCCATTCTATACGCTCCAGTGACCTTGGTCAAGTAGGGTATTGTTCTTTGCTACATAGCTACATAGGCAATGTAATAGGTTTTGGCATATAACCGTTTAGAGGTATAAGTATAACCGTTTTCCTTTTTCAGTTTTTTATACTTCACTAGAAGAATGTATCAAAGCCACACATGCAATATTGATTCTTTAATATCTTCGTACAAGCCTTGTTTTGTATTTGTTGATAGTAACATCAGGATTCTCCTTCACCCTAAACACTCATTTGCAGCCAATATGAGCCCTAAATGGAGGTAGATGAGTCAAAATAAATGTGTCATTCTTCATCAAAGCCTCATACTCATTGCCACCAACCAAGTAGGATTGTAAAGAGCATATTAGTGGACTTAGGCTCAAAATGAGCAATAACTGTAGGATACAGCGTAGGCTTCACAACACCAGCTTTGCCTCTTGTGCACATAGGTTTAACCATGCTTTGACACTATTGGTAGATTGTCTTGTTTACTTTTCAACAAGTACAGGCAAGTAACCTTGTCTGTGCATGAACGAATGTTACATTATATGGGTAAGCAGTATTGCACAAAATAGGTGAGGGACCCCACAAATCAGTATAGATAACAATAAAGGGGTTGAATAGACACTAAGAGAATGGCAGGATGGAAGTCGATCTGTGGAAGAACTTTAAACTGAAAGGTTATAACAATTGTAGACTCCTGAAATTTTAATGACCTGCATTTGGGGTTTAAAATACAAATAAAATGGGTGAGTAACACTCAATTTCCTTTGAGGATTATTGAAACTGCCACGTGACATTACATTGACCTACCTCAATCAATTTATGTGCATAATAAATTATAAGAGGTTTGTTTTAGTGTGAATGTTACACAGCCTGTTTCCTTGTAAATAAATTACAAGAGATTTGTAGTAGAGTAAAAAAAGAGAGGGGTATTGAGCTTGATTAACAAAAAACAAGTTGGATTTAAGATTCATTCCGAAACATATTTTATAGGCCACATTTGTTTGTCTTGATAGAATAGTGACTGAATTTCACAACCTCTTCCATATTAGTTTAATCCTTAACCATGTCCTTTGTCTGATCTTTGGCATTTTTTCAGCTGTAGACAGTTATGGTTTTCAGGGGAGGGTTTGTTATGTCTTTTGTCTTTTTTATCCTATCTCTTAGCCAGAAATCAGATGGCTTTGTCTTGTGTGACCTAAGCCACGTAGGGTCTGCTCTGGTTTTGCTAGGTTGTATACCCTGCAGTACTACTTGTACTGTGTTGTTTTCTAATATATATTTTATGTTTTTTGATTAACAAAATATTAACTTGCAAAAAAAACAGAGCCTTTATTTTGATTTTGCTGATTATTGGTTGTGGAAATAAGTTACTTTGATGTTGTTGTTAATTACAACTTTTACCTGATAGCGAAGTTTTTTTGGCTCATTGCTAATGCGTTTGTGTTTCCATTTTCTTGTTTGCAGTCATTGATAAAAGTGTGAACAATGAAGTCTTCTCTCTAGATCTTGTCTGCAGTGATCCGAATGTAATTGCTTGCAACATGGCTAATGTATGTTTTCTTTTGGAAAGGCTAATAGTAGTGCACATTGAAGTAGACAATGATAGCAATTGGACAATAGTAATGTTATTTGTCAGCTTATTCCTTCTGTAGCATGTGAATTTCGCATGAGTGTCTAGTATGTAGTTTCATTTATTTGGAAAATAAAAACAGTATCTGCTCATTATTGTTTTAGAATATAAACAGTATAAGTTCTACTTATTATTGGTAACATGATACAAAACTAAGACAACTGTTCATGCTTGAGATTTGTATCGGTTATTCATCCTATTTAAATAATAGGCTTACGTGATATGTGGACATGTGTTTCTTGAGAGTGGCAATGTATTTACAGTTTTAGATATGGGTGTAAAAGAGCTGAGCCATTTGTGAAATATTCGGGGTTGGCTCTTCAAATGTTAAATCAAACTCATTTGTTTAATTGTCCAAACAACCACAAGTTGAGTCAGATCCAACCTAACTCCTTTATTATAGTCTAAACGGCAACAACAAAGTTTTTTCCTGCTATCCTAATTATATAAATTTGAATACTTTCCAGCATGTAATTTTTTTTGTAAATTGTTGATACATATTGGTGAAACATACAACAGATAGAACGTTGGAAATTTTTGTTGAATATCCTCCTCCATTCTCAAAAATAGCAAGAATGATATACAGTGTTGTCTTCCCCTAAGTAGTACTGAAGTGCCTGGTATCTCCCACCCAAAACTATTCAGTTGCCTTGTGTCAAATTCCATGTACATGAATTCCAAAATAAGTGAAGTGCATCCCATAAAAAACAACAGTTTGCCAAAAAAGAAACATGGTCCTCAGAGGTATACGTCAAATTTATCTGACACTTTCATCTGAAATCATCACATTTGAAGCCTTAGGAAACATAAATTCATGTAAATTCATCAAATCCATCAAATATACTGTCACATTAGAAACTAGGAGTCTATAAACAAGCTGTTCAGTGCCTCTTACAAGCAATTCGCTATTCATGAGAAGCAATCTGAGTGCCCAACAATTCCACATACATCCAATTATGTTTGATAGAAGCTTCTTTCGAGTAATATACATAATCCCTTACACTGAGTGGCAATAGCCATCCTCTTGTTGAATAGGGTTGATCAAAAATCGTGTAACCCATTCAAAAATTTGTTACTGAACTCAAAAGTTTGTTTGCATAATAAGGCAGGGCAAATTACTATTGCTTAGTCAGTCTTCTCTTCCCATCCTGTATAATGTATGATTTTTTATCGTTGGCTAGAATGGATATGTGTGAAATTGGTGCTTTACTATTGTATATAATTAACATTATCATACTTATTGTTGTTGGATGTTTCAGGTCTTTCTTAAATAGTCAATAAGTACGAACAAAATTGGCAGCTTTTGTGCTTCTCCAAGAATAACTAGGTCATTGTGACCGTAGTCAACACCGCATTGTCTTGTTCTGCCAATACTCCCCCACAAGCAGGTATGTACCCTGTCTTTTATTCTTTTGTTGAGTATATTTGTTTGTTTATGTGTCAATTTCCTTTTCTCATAACATGAAGTGCATAGTTGTTCAACCTTAGTTCCCCGTTTAAGGTTCAATTGGATGATTTCTACGGATAGTTTGTATTAATCGTTCAATTGAATCTTGAATTGTCCATTTGGACAGTTTGGGAAGTTATTCATTTTATACATCATTCGTACATAGTGGTTAAGTATGAGTTGTTTAATTTAATGACGTTTCGATTTGATGCATCTTCCTTTGTTCCCTGAGTGCATACATGAATGCGGTGACAACATGTCACTGCTGTCATGTTGTGTACTTGGAGACCAAAGGGAAATGCTGCCGAAATTTCATTAAATTAAACCAATGCTACTTAACTTCTATGTATGAATTTTGTATAAAACCTAACTTCCTGAATGGGGTAGGGCCACACCTTATGCAAACATGGGAATTTCATTTACATGCATTGAACATTTACACAATCATAATGACAGTTAAGTTAAACCATGGACCGTACTTGGATGAAAACACCGCGCATTAGTGACCAGTATTGCAGTGGTGTTGAACAATTCCTACATTTTACAACACAAAATGCAACTGCTCTTCATGGGAAATATTTTTGTCCATGTGTGAAATGTTTGAATGGAAGACGACATCCCATCGACGAAATTAGAACACATCTTATCTGTGACGACATCCTTCAGAGTTACACAAAATGGATATGGCATGGTGAGTTGCTAGACTTGCCAACAGTTCACAACACTGCAACGGTTCATGAAGATGCAGCAGATCGTTTAGAAGACATGATACGTGATCTTGGAGAAGAGAATTTTCGACAAGCACTTGCACCTGTGTACGACAACCTACAAAGTGATTCAAAGACCCCTTTGTATGAAGATTGCACAACCTTTACACGACTCTCAGCGGTTTTAGCTTTGGTGAACTTGAAGGCAAGATTTGGATGGAGTAATAAAAGCTTCACGGAATTGCTATGCTTGTTGAAAAAAATGCTTCCGAAAGATAACACTTTGCCGAAAAATCATTATGAGGCAAAGAAGATTTTATGTCCCTTGGGAATGGAGTACCAAAAAATACATGCATGCCACAATGATTGTGTGTTGTACAGAAATGAATTTGCAGAGTTGAAGAATTGCCCGACATGTGGGGAATCGCGATACAAACGGAATGATGACGAATACAGTAATGATTCGTCCAAAAATAATAGTCGTCCAAAAAAAGTTTGTTGGTATCTTCCAATCATTCCAAGATTTAAGCGCTTGTTTGCTAACGCAGCTGACGCACAAAATCTAATTTGGCATGCACATGGAAGGAAAATTGATGGACTTCTCCAACATCCAGCCGATTCACCACAATGGTCAACAATTGATCGTTTGTATCCAACTTTTGGGGACGAGCCAAGGAACCTAAGGCTTGGTCTAGCTTCAGATGGAATGAATCCTTTTGGTAACCTTAGTACTAATCACAGTTCTTGGCCTGTGTTGTTGATGATCTACAATCTCCCTTCATGGTTGTGCATAAAGCGGAAGTACATTATGTTATGTATGATGATATCGGGTCCAAGACAGCCTGGAAATGATATAGATGTGTATCTTGCACCATTGATTGAAGACTTAACAAAATTGTGGGTGGATGGGGTTGATGTGTTTGATGAAAATCGACAGGAGACCTTTGTGTTGTGTGCCATGCTTTTTTGTACGATTAACGACTTCCCGGCATACGGCAATTTGAGTGGATACAGTGTAAAAGGCCACTGTGCTTGCCCGATTTGTGAGAAACATACATCCTTCATCCAACTGAAATATGGAAAGAAGACTGTATATACACGGCATCGGAGATTTCTGCACCTTTATCATCCATATCGCCGTTTGAAAAAAGCTTTTTATGGAAGTTAGGAGAAAGAATCTGCGCCAAAGCCTTTAAGTGGACATGAAGTTCACCAGCGTGTTCAGGACATCTTCACTATTTTCGGCAAGACCCAAAAGAAAGACGCTAATGACAAAAGCATTTGGAAGAAAAGGTCAATTTTTTTTTATCTTCCATACTGGTCTGATCTTGATGTAAGGCATTGTATAGACGTAATGCATGTTGAAAAGAATGTTTGCGATAGTTTGATTGGCACCCTCCTTAACATTAAAGGGAAGACCAAAGATAATTTGAAAAGTCGGCAAAATCTGGTGGAGATGGGTATACGCGACCAATTACATCCAATTTGTAAAGGTCGTCAAAACTATTTGCCCCCAGCATGTCACACATTGTCAACGAAAGAGAAAAAAATGTTTTGTCAATGTTTGCGGGGTATAAAGGTTCCACAAGGATACTCTTCAAATATCAAGAGCCTTGTTTCCGTCAATGATCTAAAATTGGTGGGGTTGAAGTCTCATGATTGTCATGTGCTAATGCAACAATTATTGCCTATAGCAATTCGAGGTATTTTGCCTGAGAAACTTAGAGTGGCCATAACTCGGTTGAGTTTTTTGTTTAATGCCGTGTGTAGGAAAGTAATTGACCCAACAGAGTTGGATAATTTGGAGAATGAGGCAGCTACCATCCTTTGTCAACTGGAAATGTATTTCCCCCCCATCGTTTTTTGACATTATGGTCCACTTAATTGTTCATCTTGTTAGGGAGATCAGGTTGTGTGGTCCAGTGTTTTTACGCTGGATGTATCCAATAGAGCGGTACATGAAAGTATTAAAGGGTTATACCAAGAATCAATACCGACCTGAGGCATCCATTGTTGAAAGGTACGTTGCCGAAGAATGTATTGAATTTTGTTCTGAGTACGTTGACACATGTAAACCAGTTGGCATCCCAGCAAGTTTTCATAACCAATCACGTGGAGGGAAGGGTACACGAGGGTTCAAGGTTGTAACTAAGACTAGAGAAGAGGTTTTAGTTGCTCATTTGTATGTTTTGAATAACACGCCTAAGGTTTTGCCCTACATAGAAACTCACAAACAAATTGTGGCCAAAAGTCACCCAAAAATGAACATGATGAAGGTTTTGCAGCTACATAATAAAACTTTCATGAGCTGGTTTAAGGAACACATCTTCAGTGACGACAATGCTTTGTCAGCATTACGACTACTTGCTGTTGGTCCGAATTTGAATGTACCCACTTGGAAGGGCTTTGAAATTAACAACTACTCATTCTACACTAAGTCCCAAGATGATAAGAGTATTTTTCAAAATAGTGGGGTTAGTGTTGATGTGCATTCAGAACACTTTTGTGGTGCATCTGATAACAACCCAATTCGTGCGTCCATGCCATATTTTGGTGTAGTTGAAGACATATGGGAACTTGATTACAGTGCATTCCGAGTTCCGATTTTCAAGTGTAAGTGGGTTAATGGAAATACTGGTGTTCATGAAGATCGTATGGGTTTTACATTGGTAGAACTTGATAAGGTCGGCTACAAGGACGAACCTTTTATCATGGCAGAGCAAGCAAAACAAGTGTTTTACATCGAAGATCCGTGTGACTCACGATATTCAGTGGTTCTACATGGAAGAACAACTACAAATCATAATTTAGATGCTGATGTAGCCCTTGATATTTGTGAAATGCCTGCTTTCTCCAATAGAATGCCGTCTATAGTTGAAGACAACGATGTTGATGATGAACATGCCAACCGATATGACCATGAAGAAGGTTTATGGGAGAAGACGAATACATAACTGGTTGTTGACAAAGTAAAGTACTTAATTGCATATAAATTCCTTATTTGATATGTTTCAACATTAACATGTTTTAATTTTTGTGCAAAGAGCCAATACTAATAACTGATGTGATAAACTTGTTTTTTTTTCAGTCATAGAATCAGGCCCACCATCCCCTCCACATGCAGAAGATGAGCGATCTGAATCGATGAGCAAGAAAGTTAGACAAACGACCCGGCTAAGAAGCCTTGTCGTGAGAAACAATGATTAGCATAGGCCGGTGGTTAATGTAAATTCTGGAAGTGGGAAGGCATCTGGACCACACAAGGAAAAATCCCATAGCTATCTAGGAGTTGTTGCAAGAGAAAAAATACCTATTATCCATTCTACTTGGAACGACGTTCCAGAATCGTTGAAGGAGCTGATATGGGACGACATTATGGTAAAAATAAAATATTTAAAGTTTGAAACATTTAACGTTACATGAACATTAGCTACTTGTGTAAAAGTTCGTAATTGTGTTCTATTATTGCAGGGAAAATTTGTCATCCCAGAAGTAGAAAATGCAAAGAAGAAGGTATTGTCATGGGTTAGCACTAGATGGAGACAATTCAAGTCTTCGTTAACAACTAAGTACATATATGCTGACACAGAAAGCGAAACGCAAAAAGAAGTTGAACTGAAATATGGTATAGATGCACAAACTTGGGAGGCCTTTGTTGCTACTCGAAAAACACCAAGTTGGCAGGTAGTATGTGAATTTGTTGATTGGTCAACTCAATTACGTTACCTATAAAGGATATTGGATATACTCGAATAACATAATTTTGTTTACATGTGTTCATAGGGGATAAGGAAAAAGGCCCAGGAAATCCAAAAACTTAATGAGTGCCCCTATGTACTATCTCGTGGTGGTTATGACTTGCTTGCGAAGAAGCTAATAGAGGAGAAAATCAAGAAACGCCAACATGATGCAATGAATACTGAGAATCCATTACCGGTCGATGACCCTTCATCTCCAATACCCAGACATGTCAAGTGGAAAATGGCCCGCACAAAGAGATACGGGCACATGACATCTGACACTGCAAAAGACATTGCAGACAAAATTGTGAGGTCAAACAACATAAGTATTTTTTAATTGTTAATCGAGTCACGTAGTGGTTAATTGCTATTTTTTACACGTCATGATTGTAGGACGCACTAGAAGAAGACATGACACAAGGCAACTTTTGTCCACATGGTCAACAAGACATATTAAATGCTGTCATTGGCCAACCGGAGCACCCAGGGAGGGTTCGTGCAGCCGGGATAGGTGTCACCATCAGCCAATATTTTGGACGTGCATCACGTGCCTCAAGTACTTCATCTGCATCCGTCAACCCCGAACAATTGGCTGGAATCATCGAAAAGGTAAAAGAAGAATGCCGGAGGGAAGTCGAACAGGAATACATAAAAAGTCTTGAGAGATTGAATCAGCAATGGGAGGAAAAGGTCAATGAGAAAGTGAAGGCAGCAGTGAAGGTTGAGTTAACTCAATTGACAACCCAACAAGCACCGGCGGTTGACGCAAATATACATCAATTAGGTGCTCGTGTAAGCACAAAGGAAAGTTGTGCAGCAGCAGCAGCCAATGCATCCACTGAAGAAAATCCTAATACTGGGATGCAAAGTATGGGGTTGTACATTAATTGCCATGGGTCTAACAAGCTAGTTGCGTTGGGTAAAGTTTATGACGTTCCGTCCACAATTCACAATGTGGCTTACGCTGATGATGTTGCTAGTGTAATTGTCCAAACAGTTATTGACGGGAACGCAAAAGTTCCGTTTCCAACATCAGAGATTACGCATGTCAAAGATACCCTGAATACGTTCGTGGCATGGCCCAAAACATTGATGAAACCAGCTTCAGAAAAGGTATACAATTTTTTTTCCAATATTTCTTCATTGCATATGAATTATTGTGTGTGTGTGTTTGTGATGAAATACATCTGTGCATAATATGTTGTATTTGTCTTCATAGGATTCTTTGAATTCTTCAAAAAGCATACCTGCACTCGTACCACGGTCCACTACGGTGTGTGAAGTGGACCCGTTACATGAATTGATACAAAGCATGTTCGAAGTATACCTTAGGCCTGTGGAGTTGTGTTGGGATGGATTAAAGTTTGGAATTGCAAATGTTCAGACATCATTTTTTATAACATTTTCAGACATTAATGAAATTATAGCAGGTGACAAATATTTGAACATTTGTATACTTCAGCTGTGGATTATGTAAGTATAGGGCAACCTGTGTAAGGTTTACTCATTATTTGTAATTCAGCCTTATAACATGTTAATAATAGGTATCTGGATCAATCGAGTACATCACTGGGTTATGGTGCTGTGTACGGATTCTTTGAGCCTCAAATGATACATAATGCCAAGGATAGACGTGCTGATTGTCAACAATACATTCAAACATGGGTCAAGGAATCACAAAGACATGTGTACCTTGGAGCTTACTTGAATCAGTAAGTATGATGCATACGGTCTTGGGAAATTTAGTATATGTGTTTATTTTGATGCTTATGTTGAAAAAAATTAAGGGCTCATTGGCAGCTTTTTGTGCTATGTCCGGCGAAACATACAGTTGTGTGGTTTTGTTCGTTGCGCAAAAAGCCAGACATTCATATCAAAGCTGTACTTAACAAGTAAGTTGATGCTCAAATTCTTTTTTTTAAACATTATAAAGCAAAGTAATATTTGCATTAGAAAAGTCATGCGTTAACCAACATGTATGTCGGCTTTGGTACATTAGTGCACTTAAAACTTTGAATGTCGGTGTTGATGGTAAATGTCATATAGCTGGCCCAAACTGGATTGAACTCAAGGTTAGTAAGTATTATCAATTGATTCAGTTTCACTGTGTATACATTATGTACCATTACAATTGTGCCATTTAAACATCCTTTTGTGTAACTATAGACCAATGTTCAAAATGGAGGCTTCGAATGTGGGTATTATGTAATGAATTGCATGTGGAACATAGTCAGTGGTGGTTTGAAGGATGAATGGACCAAGGTATATTAACTTTAATCATTTGCGGAGTTAGTTTATTTTGAAACTGTTTTAGTTATTATTTTACTGAACATTGACTGCTTTGTATACCTAATTTTTGTTACAGTGGTTTAGTGATGGAACACCCTTAGATGTGGACGACATAACAAGAGTAAGGAAAAAATGGGCATCATGTTTGTTAGAATTTAAGAAACAATCAATGTAGGCAGATTTTGATGTAAGCTGATTTTCAATGTAGGCACATTTTGGTGTAAACTGATTTTCAATGTAGGCACATTTTGATGTAATATGATTTTGAATGTAGGCATATTTTGATGTACTTGATGTTTATTGCCTTTTGGTTCACTCCCAAAGTCGAATATATAAATATATATAATTTATATCAATAGTAATTTGGTCACTATTCTTCGCTGGTCAATTTAATTTTTATCATATTATATACTGGTATGTTGTCAACTTTATTGGTTAATTGTCAACTGCAAATGTAAGGCACACAATTGATGACCCAAGAGCGCATAAACGTCATCTGGGTCATATATGGTATGTGTTGTTATCATTATGTAACATTCTACAAAACCGTATCTAATGAGGCTGATGGTCTACTTTTATTTATTTTGAAATTGACTACACTTTGTGCATGCAGGGTGGGACCGAATTGCAGATGAAGTAGTGGATGGAACTAATGCTTTTGACATCAACATGACTTTGATATTGTTAAGGTTAGCAAAGGCCTTTCAAGAGTAGGAACTAATGCTGCTCACATCAATATGCTTACATATTTATTCAACATTATTAGGAAAGTTAAAAATAAGTCATCTAGATAAAATTCGAAACTGATTATGTATTATTTTACTTTGGTTTGTCTGCAACATCCCCGAGCAAAAAAATACACAGACTTATTTGTGCATGGAAAACTGGTGAGACAATGCCATTCATATTTGACACAATGACTTATTTATCATGAAGCTTTACCATATTGTAGTTAAGATGTAGCCACTTAATGCTCCAACTGATTTGTTTGAACTGTAATTATGGCAGTTTAAACTTATGATTAGTTTGGTCCAGAAATGGTGTGACCGTATTCTTAGAATGGGCAGGTATGGGACTTCATTAAATTAGCAGATTATCTAACACAGACATATGATATAGACCCTTCTAGGATACGAATTACTAGAGGTTGGTTGAGAGAAGTTGGAAAAGACAATGTCAGATGGCATGTTTTATGTGATTCATCACTTATCTAATTCATTAATGAGATTTCCTGAGGCATGATATTTAGTTCCATACATAGTAAATTCTGACCATCTTACTTTTAATGAAAATATTTATTCATTACTCTTTTACAGATCCAACCTGTTGTATATGCTCTTCGTAACACCAGGGGTTTTCCTTGGCCTAAGGACTACAAGAAAAAAAAGGATGAAGACATCCTGGATTGGCTTGGGTCTATGTTTGGATTTCAGGTAAAACACAATAAGAAATAGTGAGGTTATGTATCTATTTTAATATTGTATTTTTATTTCTATTGAATTGAGCTTATTTGCATCCTCTCGGTTTTAATATATACTTTTATACAATACATAATGCAGAAACACAATGTTGCAAATCAGAGAGAACATTTGATCTTACTGCTTGCTAATGTTCACATAAGACAATCTCCAAAGCTTGATCATAAACCAAAGGTCAGCCTTTAATTAACTGATGCATATTTTCAATTTTAGTGTCTGTAGAAAGCCCTGTTTATTTTTATTTAATATAAAAAGAAAAGTCAAACATAATAAAAAACATGTACAAATAAAGCTTGGAGATGAGCGTGCTCCGACAGAAGGTGACATTTTTGTAATTGTTAAACATATCAAGCAACAATGAAATCAGAAAAATAAAAAGGAAAAACCGATATAGGGGAAATATGATATGAATGTTGGTACTATCTGTTGCGTACTATTCATTTAAGCATGCTATAAGTGGAAATCTGAACATATATTCTGAAGGTAATTTGGTATATTTATCCCTAATGATGCTAGATTTGTGGATGTAGCGGCTCGTGATGAGTTGGGTAAAGGAGCTATTGACACAAAAGTGGTGGAGAAGGTCAGTCAAGTTTTTATTAATCCACCTATGGATCCGTCTCGAAATGATTGAGTACAGGCTTTGTTTTATTGCTTTAAGTAAACATGATTACAATGCTTTGTACCATGATACATATCCCATAAGTGCTTCTTATTCAGTATTCACCCACTGCGCACAATTTTCATCTAGAGAGCTTTGTTGTTGTTACTGTACACTGTTTGCAATTGCTTCTTGATACTATATATACTAATCTCAATTTTATATTTCTGATCATGTGTGGGACCAAATTACTCCTATTTTACCTTCCCAATTTGAATCACCTTATTCAGTTCCAACTATCGCACCATGTCCTTTGGTTATTGTTAATGGTAAGACCGTTGTATATATTGTACATTAAACATTTTCAAAATGAATTACTCTATCTTATTCGTATACAACGGCATGAAGTGCATAGTGAGGGTAGCCACTCTGCTGCAACATAAGCTTTTTGCTTCTTTAGGATATCTCAATAATATCGCATTCTTTTAGGTTTTGTGGATTTCTTTAAACTAACTTGGAATTGAAGCATTTACCTGGGTTTTGGGAACTGTAGGTGCGGAAGATCCTCGGTCTTCCATTGCAGGTTTGGAAATTCCAAACCTGTAATGTCAAGCCAGGCATATGGAGAGTTTGAGTTTTTACATAATTTCAAGGTATAAACTTCTATAGTTTCGTCACTTTGATGACAAATATAAATTTGGCAGTGATCTTCCGTTATTAGTTTAATACGAATATATTTAACTGTTGGTTGAAACATGCAATTCTCCGGTTTCAAAAAAGCACCATTTATTAAAATAGCACCATTGAAGGTGCAGTCTCTTAAATTGTCTACCATTGACAACAGGATATTAAGGGTTGTAGCTCTATTCACCATTTTTGTTTTTGTTATTATAGTCATTCACATTTTTATTTTTCTTGCAGGCTGCAAGACAAATAGGAGTTCTCCAAGCTACCAAAAATAATCTTGAATTGCATGTTTGTGCCTTAACAACATGTTGTTGAACACTCCAGAGAAAGCTGGAAAGGAATACCTATCAGTTCAATTGGATCTTCAGCACATGGCACTAAGATGACTGAAATTATGCAGACAAGGGTATGCATCTTTAATTGATTAATCTTGAATAATTTTCTACGGTGATGGTCATGTGTTTTATTATGGAATGGTCTTCTTCCTTAAAATGACTGAAAATAAGCATTGTCTATTATTAATTTTTCTTAAATTACAACAGAAGTAATATAATACAAAAGATATGGTTGCCAATGAGGGTTCACCAACTGTTGAATAAACAAAAAGGTGTTGGGTTCAACTCTTACTGGCAATACCTTTATCAGTTCTCGTTGAGGCTTATAGCATGCCTAATATAGGAAATGGGGCAACTTCCCCTTCCCCCCTAAAAAACAAAGTTGCTGAGGTATGTTTACCAGCTACAGTTCTGAAAATATTTGAATTTGCTCATTTCGTTTGACTGGACTCATTTGCAGGCTATATAAATTTATTCTCCAATTTCCATGTTTGATCATGTACTTAAAAGTATTTTAAACGAATTTGATTTATTTCACGGCAGTGCAAAAATGTAATTAGCAAGCTCCAAAGGAGAATAGACAAACAAGGCCATGACATTGTACCTTTGTTAACGGATTTGTGAAAGAGGATTCAAATTTGTGGATCTGCAAACACCCTGTTAGATATATGCAACGGATTGAAAAATGTGAAGACTGCAATGCATTTTTATGATAGTTCAAATGAGGTGAGGTTTCATTATCTGGATCTGTACTTTATTGGCTTTTGGTGGTAGCTGTTGCAATAACTTGCCCTCTAGAGATACAAACTAATCAGTTTTCAAAAACAAATAATCATGCTTGGTTTTTGTTTGAAGTAATCTAGATGTATGATCTTCAGTTACGTGGGACAAACACATTGGATCCTTTGATCGAAGCCAAAATATAAGCTTAGTAGAATATGCATGTTTGAAGTCTTATTTCTCATGACGAATTATATCCTATTCCTATAATGTTAATAACTGTGTTTTAACTGTTTATTTCTTCTTTTGTTTCAATGAAGTTTGTCAAACACTTAACCACTAAGTTCTCAAATTCTGCTCGGATTTATTCCTAAATATTTTGTTTTTTTTTTGTTGTAGCTATATTCTGCTAGTTGAGCCATAGGTTAAAACAAAAATCTCAAAAGTATTTTTAGTGAAGTCCAGAGACTAATCAATCAGTGTTATCCTTGGCATTGCATCTTTTGTCCTTTCTTGGCATATCTTATCTTTTAGATTAACTAACTTTCTGTTTATGATGAATTTAGATGTCTTTAACTAATTCAAACATTTATGTGTTTTCCTATCAAGCAAAGAGGAAAATGTATTCAAATGAAAATTCATGGTTCCTATTCTTAATATTAATGTGCTTCCATTTACATCCTGATTGTTTAATTAATTTGTGAAAATTTAACAACACTTACGTGTTTTACCTTGTATTCAATTCGACTGATACTGTTGATTTAGATAATGTCATTTTAACATTATATAATCTCCACTAATTCCTACTAGAATTTACCATATAAAATATAATCTCTTTTAGGCTCACCCCATATCATAATTGAGCTGATTATTCTAATGTTATTTCAAAGAACTATTGAAGGTGCATCCTAGTGGAATGTAATGTTGATTATATGTTAATAACTGCTGTATTGGTGGTACGACTGTCAGATTGTGTGTTTATTTATTTAGTTTAATTTTTGTTCAATAATTTTTTTTGTGAAATTATTTGTGTTAAAAGTTATATATGCAAGTTTGAATCCAACTCTCTCAGTTTTGTATTTGGATAATTATCCCTCCATCCATTTCTTTGAAGAGTTTATGAACCTATTTTGTATATATATGTAGGCACCAAGAACATCAAACGGAGGGTTACGTTCTAACAGATCGAGTATTATTGAATCCTCAATGGTTCACTGCTGGCAGAGTATTATTGCATCCCTCAATACGCTCCTCTGGACACTGAAAGAGAACTTTGTAAGAAGAGAAATTGTCGTTTTATGAACTTCTGAGTTCTGAAGCATACAGTTGATAGTTTAGGCATAATTTGTTTGTTGTTGCTCCCAATGCTAATATTGATAAAAATCATATCAATCCGTTGCTGTTGGGAGCATGCTGTGCCATGGCTTTGTTAATTTTTCAAAGAAATAATAAAATATATTATTATATCTCTTTTTATGTTTACCATTTGTTAATTTTTCAATTATTTAGTTATGCGTCAAACAATGTGTTTCAATATTATATTACACTTTTATGTAAAATTACTGTTGATTTTTATATACAATTTGGTCTCAATCACAATATCTTCAGTAAGACTCAAGGCAATAAACCTCTAACAAAGAACAGGCAAACCTCTAAAAAAAATAGAAATGTGAAAAAAAAAATTTAGACATTCTAAGACGGTTCTCAGACAACAACCGTCTTAGAATGTAATAACACACACACTTTCTAAGACGGTTGATACGTAAAAACCGTCTTAGAAACTAACATTCTAAGACGGTTCTAAGCAAACAACCGTCTTACAAAGTGTTTTATTTAAAATTTTTATGACGAGGACATTCAAAGACGGTTGTTCGATAAAAACTGTCTTAGAAAGTCACTTTCGAAGACGGCTCTCAGCAAACAACCGTCTTAGAAAGTGTTTTATTTAAAATTTTATGACGAGGACATTCTAAGACAGTTGCTAACTAAGAACCGTCTTAGAAAGTCACTATCTAATACGGTTCTTAGCTAGAAACCGTCTTAGAATGTATGTGCATTTTAATTTTTTTTTACATTCTAACACTTTCTAAGACGGTTGTTATATAGGAACCGTCTTTGAAAGTAACTTTCTAACACGGTTCTTAGTTAGCAACCGTCTTAGAAAGTGTCAGAATGTAAAAAGAACAAAATGCACATACATTCTAAGACGGTTTCTAGCTAAGAACCGTCTTAGAAAGTGACTTTCTAAGACGGTTCTACAACCGTCGTGGAAAATCTTAGTTTTCAACGACACCCACCTTTAAAGACGGTTGTTGAACCGATGTCGTATGGGGTTAATAACCGTCGTAAAAAGTCCTTTTTGTAGTAGTGAACCCAAACAAGAAGTAGAGTAGCTAATATAGTTAGAAGTCTAAGTGAAATAGGGAGAAGTAATAAAGATAAGCAGATAGCTATAAGAACTCCTTAACAAAATATAAATATGGAAGAATATGTAGAAATATCAGATAATAATAAGATAGTAGTAGAAGACATAGAAAGATCATTACATGACTGGTCTATATCTATAGTAAGAAAAAGTGAAGTTTATAAAAATCATAGTATATTTTCATCAGATTGAAATAAAGATGAAATGCATGTAGTAGAATATACTTACACAGGAACAGGAGAAAATAAAATAATAAATATGTTAGAACAAAATATATTGGATGAACATATAAGAAAAGGATTTAATTTTATTCATTTAGGATTAATACACAGCACAAACTAATTACAGACTAGGAGAAATACTCCCATATTAATGTTGTTAAGGGATACAAGGTTAATACTATTCAAAGACTCTATAATAGCTATATTAGAAAGCAATTTACATGATGGTTCAACTTTCTTTAACTATTATCCAAATTTTGCAATGAATTTAAGGAATAAATATACAAGTACTGCAATAAAATTACATGTAAAAACACCTGAAAATATTGTTAAAGGAGTGACAGATCCAATACAAATAATATTTAGAATATATTATAAAGTAACTAAGGTAGATTATAATTTTAGAGCTTTAAGATCATCAAATACACATGAGACTATTTTAGTAGAAGCAAATCTGCATAAGTCACAAGTACAAGTTCCTAGGAGATTAGATCATGATGAAGTTATACAGAATATTCCTGAAGAATGGAAAATAGAAGATGTATTAAAACCTCCTAAGGTATATAATACACAAATTAGAGAAATTATAGAAGATGGAACATATGTAAGATTAAGAATGAATAGATCACAGTCATTAAGAATAAATAAGCCACATATGATTTATAAAGGACAACCCTCAAGACACTCATTAAGTGAATCAACCATAGATTTAGATCTAACTAGACTAGATAAAAGTAATCCAAAAAATATCTAAACCTGTATATCAAGATGATAATTCTTCTCCTCAATATTCTCCAACAAGGTCTCAAGTTTTAAATGTCTTAACTAGGGACACAAAACCTTTTAAAATTGATAAAAAAAAATGGATTAAACAAGATATTTTAGCAGAATATAATAAAGATTATAGACAATGACTTTTTAACACATATAATGATGAAGAAAGAAATAAGATTAGGTCTAACTATTATAACTATTTAGAAGAAAATGAAATTAATATCTACTTCTTTGATTGGATTTTTGATAAAGAAAAAATAATTAATCATATTACTAAGAATACAACTGTATGGAAAACTACTGAAGATAAAGTTATAGAATCAGAATATCCTTCATCTAAAAGAGTAAAAATTAATATTGCTGATTTAGAGATAGAAGCTTCACCTTTTAAAGATG
>PYAF01003207.1:131556-142507 GCA_007407185.1 Glycine tomentella
AAAATAAAAGTTATTTGATAGAAGAAAAATAGGTGAACTTAATCCTAAAAAAATATTTAAATTGAAGTGATTTGATAGATAAAATTATTATTATTATTAGGGTATTCATAATTTGAATATTTACATAATTATAATTATACCTAATAAATAATTAAATTATAAGTAGGTATTATGATTATAACTAGTTTTTTTTAAAATATGAGTATATAACAAATTTTCTACAATTAATTAATGAATGAAAATAAATTATTTGACTCATTTTTATAAAACTAGTTATTATTTTATAATTATAATTAATTTTTAAATAAAAATAAATTATTTAAAATATCTATAATTATAAAATTGAGTATAATTTTATTCTTACTTTATATAAGTAATTATATAAAATTAATTATAATTACTTTTTAAAACTATTTTTTTGAGCTCTCTAATTATTATGTGTATTGCATGAGAGAGAATCGGAGAGAAAAAGAAGCATTTTTTTGTGGGTACATTCGGGTAGCAGCTTGAAGCAATTTCTTCATAAACTTCTCAATCCAATCCAACATGGATATGCAGTCCAGTGGGACCCACGTATTTTTTAAAAATTTCCATAATATTTCTTGCGCACCGCGGAAATTTCTCGTATTTCGTAACTTTCGTTCTACTCTCTTCTCTTGTGTACAAAATCATCGCTCCCAAAGACAGTGTTAGGGGAAAAAAAAATCACGTTATGCGAGGCCTAATGATTTCTATGATGTTATTGTTAGCGCATTGAGTTCTATCCCTCTCTATGCATAGGTGCATTCAGTTAAAAAATGAAAAGGAAAAGAGACCACCACCTATCAAATCCATCTTTTTATGTTAAGAAAGAAAACTCATACCAATTTATTAAAGATAAATTAAAGAATAAATGAAGAAATTTGATTATAAATAAGAGAACAACATGAAATTTTGATGCTTAATTTTATGAACAATAAGATTAATTTGTCTCTTAATAAAATTTATATTAGAATTTGAAAAATCAAATAATTTCATTTTATATTTGATTAATATTGTTTGAAAATCATTGAAATTCTTTTTTTAGATGATGTTATCAAATCAATCTTATAATTTCTAAAAATTATATATATATATATATATATATATATATATTCTATTTTGTAACTAACATGACTGAATAATATGAGACATAATTTAGCTGATTTTTTTAAATCTAAACTACTTCTTATTTTAATTTTTGAAATATACTTTTTTTTTAGTTAAGAAGCTGGGTCAATTCGACTTCTGTATTGGTTTTCTTAAAATTTTATTTTATTAAATTTAATTTTAAAAAATACTTTTTTGTTTATATTATTTAATTTAAAAATGATAATATTTTTGGTTTGATAGTTTATTAATAATTAATAAAAAAAGGCAACGTCATTAAAAAAATAGACGGATTAAAAACACACTAAATATATAGTTACCACATCTCAATTATATTATACGAAGAAATTAAAACACTCAAATAATGAAAAATACTAACAATTAGAGAGACAAACATAATAAACAAAACATAATAAAATAAAAATAATGAAACGTATTAACAATAACAATTGAAACATGAAAATGACAAAATTAATCTTAATTTAAAAGATGTTGTGTAACAGACATGTCTTCTTTCATTTAAATCATTTGGAGAGTTTTTCATCATGCGCAACATCTGCATCGGTTATTGCAACATACAACATTTTGATCGATTATTGGGACTGGTTGTGTTATTGGTTTGCTAAAAATAGTTAACATTTTTATTTGACAAAAATGCTTCTAGTAGTTGGATTTTGCTAACACCTTTAACACGTCTTTATCATTTTTCAACTTTGTTATTTCATATTCGATTATTTTTTCTGAATATTTTGTATGGTTTGACTGTCGAAAGAACAATTGTTTGACCACTTATGATTCGTGAATTCCATAAGGGGAACCCCTAAAGGCACAACTTGTGTTGACATTCTTGAGTGTTTCTATGCTACATCCCAAAGGAATTTTAAATTTTATTGGGTTTGTTCTAGTGAAGGAGTAACCCAAAAAACCACCTTGTCATGGTATCTTTCACTTGCCGTTGTAATATAGTATTACATCATGAGTAGAAGTGATGGTGGATCGAAGTAGGTTGAGTATACAATCAGGTTCTTTGTTGATGATACTTAATAATTCTATAGGGCTAATAAACAAGTATTGCTCATTGCACATTAACATTGTGCAAACATCACCATCATTTTTCAATTGTAGAGAATGAAAAAAAGATTGTTGACTTGCATCTATGGATGACTGTCAATAGTAGATTTCATCCACAAATTGGTCATTGGTTAACACAATTGATTCAAAGAGTTAACCAATGTCTCCCTACTCGAGCAACTGACACAGTTGTTCAATTGATATATTGTGTCCCTATATCATTTCATCATGGCCAAATACGTTTTATTTCAGCATAATTACACGATAATGATGATCTTAGAGATGTGCTCGAAACAATTGTCCAAAATCCAGAGTTGAATTTTGCTTAATTTATGTTGTTATTAAGCTTATTCCTCAACCACAATCATCGTCTCCACAACCATAAGTATCGTCTTCACAACCACCATTTCCACAACCATTACCATACAACAATCTTGACCTCAATGATCCAAAGTCTTCATACAACAACCTTGAAATACAAGACGCCTTTGACATTTATACTTCATACACACAACTATCATCCCAAAATGATTCTTTTTTTATGCCCAACAAACCTCCTTTCACCAACAAAACTATCATCCATCCAATATTTTACAACATCACCCCCATCACAACAACCACAAACACAAACATCAAACCAAATGAAGATCTCATCATACGATTTCATGAAGAAAACATAGATGATTTTAGTGAGCATGAGAATCAAGAGTTGTTTCATCATAAGAATGACTAAAGCAATGATAAGGGTGTTGTCATACCAATGTCACCCTTGTTGCAATATCACCAACCTAGCCGCCCAATGGAGTTAAACCTCGACCACCTACCATAATACATTGATGACCACCAACAGGTGCACTCGAGGTTGGCATGACCTTCGATAAAAAAGAACAATGTATTCAAGCAGTCAAAGAATATAACATTAGAAATCATTTTGACAGCAAAATAAAACATTCTGGCCAGAAAAGGCTAAACTTCGTGTGTAAATCACATGAAAATGGTTGTACATGGAGCTTAGGTGCATGCAATTCAAAGACGCATGAGAAATGGATTATCAAAAGTATTAGGGGTCAACACACTTGTCTAGCGCCAATGCTCAAACAGGATCATAGGCAACTCGACAAACACATTGATTGTAGAGATCAAAATGTTCATGAATTATACTCCATCCTACAAAAAGACATGGTTAGCAAAGCAAAGAAAGTTGAAGATGATTCATGGAAACTAGGAAGAATCATATGTCAAACTGCCAAAAAGTATTGGGAGCTTTAGAATCACGTGTTCTCAGGACTGTGGTCGTTCCTCAAACAAAATCGGTGTTTGAAGAGAGAGAAATGATACCTGACAAAAAATTGATTAAACGTGTCTTTTGGTCATTCAATCCATGGATTAATGGGTTTGCAAACTGTAAACTCATCATACAAGTAGATGGTACATAACTTTACGAGAAGTATACTAGCACATTATTGATAGTTACTATACAAGACGATGCTAACCATATCTTCTTGATTGCCTACGCCATTGTAGAAGGGAAGACAACTTCAGCGTGGGGGTTCTCCCTAAAGAATTTGAGAAGGCGTGTTACTTTGCAGAGTAACATTTCTCTCATTTCAGATAGGCACCCTTCGATTATAAGTGTCTACAACAACCCATGTTGCTCTGCAGAGTAGCATTTCTCTCATTTCTCTCATTTCTTCTTCCTTTCATCCTATTTCTTCTGTTTGCGCCACATTGCAAAAAATTTCCTTTGCGGTAACCCGAACTGCAAACATTTGAAGAAACCACTCATGCAAGCTGGTAAGAATCTTTAATATATTATTTTTTTGTTAAACTATATTTTAATTCAAATTTCATAACATATTAAATTGATTGAATATTTACAGGTACGCATACACGAAGAAGATGCATTGGCGGCATCTTGGGGATATCCGTGTGAATAAGCCAAGTGTAGCTGAATGGCTTGATCAGTTATCCAAAAAATATTGGATACAGTGCTTTGATGAGGGAAAATGTTGGGGACATATGACTACAAATTGTCTGAGTCGGTCAATTCCATGTTCATAAGCACAAGATATTTGTTGGTGTTATTGTTGGTTGAGGAGACGTACTTTATGACCGTGAAACTTTTTGCTATTAGAGGTCGACAAACCCAGACAATGATCAAATTTAGCTCGCAGTATTCTGAAGTCGTCTTTAAGGCAATAAATAACAGTCAACAGGAATCAAATATGTACATTGTTAACCAATTTGATAGACACAACCACACATTTATTATAACAGAGACCCAAACCCCACTTGAAACTCCCAAACCATCTGGAAAGGTTAGGGTCATGTTACAATCCTAGAATTGTGATTGTGGTGAATATTAGGCTAAACACTTACCGTGTTCTCACATAATGGTTGCATGTAAATCTATCAATGTTGATCCCATGAACTATGTATCGTCATTATTTATTTTATATAACATATTACATGTCTACGACAACTCCTTTGGTTTACTGCCATATGAATTAATGTGACAAGAATATGAAGGTGGGGTCCTTATCCAAGTAGAAGGAGGTTTGGAAAGGTTCGTCCAATTTCAAATCATATTCCCACTGAAATAGACAAAGAAATTGAACGAGATACCGGAAAAAATGTGAAGTCTACCAACAACAAGGTCATAACAGAAAAAATTGTGCCAACATACCTTCATCTTCAACTTTTCTTTAGGAAAATATTATTGTTCATGTATTTTATTTATGATGTATTTTGGTATAAATAAATTATTAAACCAAAAATATTATCATTTTTAAAAAAAATTATATAAACATTTTTTTAAAATTAAATTTGATAAAATAACATTTTAAAAAAAAAACCCAATACAGAAGTTAGGTTGGCCCAACTCGACTTTTTAACTAAAAAAAAGTGTACTTCGGAAATTAAAATGATAAGTAGTGTAGATTGAAAATTATTTAGAGAGAAGTAATGTAGATTGGGAAAAAAAACCTCATTTAGCGTTTGAAGGAAGTGAAATAACACCAAGAGGAAGAATTGTATTAACTTCTTCTTTTAGCTTATTTTATTTAATGATAAGTTTATTTTTTAAAATTAAATACCACAAATTTTAAATCCATTTGTGACACAATGGTTGATAACAATTGTCTAATCACTACAAAATAAATTAAACTAAGATAATTATGTAGCATAGGATTAACCTAGGTCGATTCATAGATACAGTCCAATTTGGTTCCTAACTTAATCCACTTATAAACAACAAAGGGATTTTATTAAACAGTTTGAAGACAGTGAACAAAAATTGCAGAAATCCAAACAATAATTGAAGAAAAATGCAAAAACTAACATAATTGATAAAAGATGTTGTAAAACAGATTCAAGAATATCAATCCAATTCACCAAACCAAGCAATGCAAATTATCATAGTTCTAAGATAATGATCATATTATGAAGGTTCATTCAATATCATTAGAAGCAATTCAATTGAATTAACTCCTAAATAGATTGAAATCACAAATCAGATTGAAATATCATCCAAACAATCTATGATTAAAATTCAAAATTAGGGAATAAATCTATAACCTAATTCCTTTTCAATCCTAAATATATTCATAAGCATGAAAATCAAAAAGATGATTGAAGAAGAAGATGAACATTCACACAAAAATTAGAATATCAAACCAGAACTCAAATTCTCCTTGCTTGGAGTGGATCCTTGGATTAATTGATTATTTAGCCTTCCATGATCATCATCAGTGGAAGATCCACAAAATTTGTGTAAGAAAATAGAAGAACATAGATGAAAGGAAGAAGAAAAATAAAGAACAATGAAGAACAATTGAGAAAAAAAGAGAGAAAAGATTTTAATTTTAAAAACTTGCATAAGAAGCTAGAAGTTCTCTTTTGTCCTCATAGCTACACTAATATATAGTGACTGAACAAAATGAAGGATGAACTCTGATTTGACCCATCTAAACTAACTAATTATGCTAATTACACCAATCAAAACCCAAACTCGTAGTCTAAAACTCAAATGCAGAGGTTTTGACTTTCAAGCCTAATTTGACCCCTCAAATCGTAAGAATTGACCCATGCTTATCTTTGACAAAATATAGCTCTTTTTCTTAGCTTTCTAGGGCCTACTCATATGTTCCATTTGGAGTTCTGTAGAATTCTCTAGATCTTGCACAAGGAAAATACGTCAAGTAAGCACAAAATGTGAAAATAAATAATTATCAATAAGCTCAATTATTTGTCTAAGACCAAAACTAAGTTAAAGTGAGAAAATAAGGATCTAAGAGAAGTCAAATAAGTTAAGAAGAATAAAAAAAAAATACTAAATTAAAAATGTTCAATAAGCGGTGTAAGGTTTCATATTTGTAGCAAATTTTTCTTAGGTTAGTAGCAATCACATTCTACAAGTGAAAAATTAATCTTTTTAATTTAGTGGGCTGAGGACAGAAGTGATTTCTGATTGATGATCTAGTGGGTTAAGGTCAATTGCTGAATACACTTCCCTTATTGCTAAACATACACCATTTCACATTTTTTGTATTTTTTCTCTAAAATTTCCTTAACGTATTTTTGCCCATGAATGAATATTCTGGAAAATAATTTCTAACATACATTAATTGTGATTTAAATTTCTATTACCAGCTTCTTGGAATTGATTATAGGTTTTTTTATTTTGTTTACATTACTTTGTATTCTGATTCTCCCAGGACCCCTTAACAAAACCAAAGTTGATAGACTACTGATGTGTTGGTGGGCCTTCACAGGCCTCACACACATTATAATTGAGGGTTATTTTGTTTTCTCACCAGAGCTTTTCAAGGATAAGACTGGCTTCTTCCTGGCTGAAGTTTGTGAGTTTAATTTCTTTGGCATTGAACACAGATTAGCATTGTTAAAATTTGTAGTTTTTTGCAGTTTTTTTAGTTGATGGAAGGTTTCTAATGAACCAATAACAGGGAAGGAATATAGTAAAGCGGATTCAAGGTATGCAGGAAGGGATGCAGGGTTAGTTACTATTGAAGGACTAACAGCTGTTTTGGAGGGTCCAGCCAGTCTTTTAGCAGTGTAAGTTTAAAATAAAGAACCAAAGGTATGACAAAGATAAGTAGATAACTAATGCCATGACGTATGAAGTATGGAAGCCGATATGGATACCAGACACGAATGAAATAGATGCTTAATGTTTTTATAAGAAAAAATATAAGATACAGAAACATTGTGTAAACGCAGAGAGAGAGAGAGAGAAACTCTAATTAATGAAATAAAATATGAGTAACATAATAAAATATTTAAAGCTTTAAAAAACAAAATATCTAAAAATTTATGATATATTTATCTTTGTAAACAAACCTTGTATATTTTTTCTGATAACAAATCTCAATAAAAGGTGAGAGACATTATTTTTTAAAATTTTATTTTAAGTTACCTAAATGTTAAAAATGAATAATTCTTTAATAATGTTAGTGTGGTGGAGGTATTTGTTCAAGTGTCTGAATTGTATAAAAGTAACGATTTAAGTATCTAAACCAAAAAAAAATAAAATCTATTGAATATCTAGTTAGAAGTGTAGGATAAGTATTGGTGTTGGACACGTATTTTCGACGCATGCAGTGACACATCTAATTAGAGTGTTTTTTCTTCGTAGGCCAAGGCCATGACAATTTTATTTATACAAATTTAACTCTTGATTGTATGTTTTATCTTCTCTTGTTTTTCATTTTGTTTCACCTAACTGTTTGTAATGCCAAAATGGATGTCAGATATGCAATAGCTACTGGAAAGTCATATAACTATATACTTCAATTTGCAATTTCTTTGGGCCAACTATACGGAGTTGCTGTCTATTATATAACAGCAATCTTGGAAGGTGATAATTTTTCTGCAAGCTCATTTTACTATTATGCATACTATATTGGAGCAAATGCATTATGGACTAGCATACCTTCGATCATTGCAATACGAAGCTGGATGAAGATCTGTGCAGCATTCCAGGTCCAACAAGGTGGCCAAATAAAAAAGCCTAAAGTTCGTTGATGCAGGCTATACAATAATTTTATCTCACTTAATTCCGGGTTTTCTACTTTTCTTGTATGAAAAAAAAAGTTGAAAAAAAATGATTTCACTCAATTCTTTACAATGTAAAAAAGCTTTACTAATTTTGGTTTGGAGGTGAATCATTGTCTCCTCCGACTCTTTACATATCTGATCATTTGAGAATTGAGATTGATCATTGTGTATATGCTTCAATGTGTGCAATTTATTTGCATGTCTATATGATTATTTGGCCCTCATACAGGGACGGATTTACATGGACTTCAGCCCTCCACCCTCAAAATCTGTAATAGTTATACTTTAATAATGTTATCAATAATTATATACTAATATTTTAAATAAATAATATATTTCTAATAATACTTGTTGCCACTAATTATGTCTCATCCAAATAGATATGATAAGAATGATAATTCTATGATTTGTTATCAATTTTTTTTCTTTTTGAAAGGGAACTTTTTTAGTCAATTGTAGGGGTGTTCGTGGGTACGGGTCACCCGTGAATCCGAACTGATCCGAACAGTTTGGGTTGGGTCATTTAGATATTTGGGTCAAAATCGAACCGAACCGATCAAAATCGTTCATGTACGGGCTGGGTTACGGGTTTAGATTTACAGATCCGTTGATCCGATGACCCGATCCGTGAACCCGTAATAATAATATAAATTTTATTATTTATATATATATATATATATTAAAAATTAAAAAAATAATTTGACAATAAAAAAAGATATGATATTGTAAATGTTTAAGATTGCATTCAAAAATAAGATAAGATATATTTTAATATTGCATTAAAAAAAAAGGATAGAATATTTTTAAGATTGCATTGCATAATATAATAAAATATCTTTAAGATTGCATTGGATAATATGATAGAATATATTTAGGATTGCATTCAAAAATTGGTTAAAATCATATCTTTAAATTAGTATAAATAGAAACATATTTTGGTGTTCATTTATGCATTCCATTCCAAATAATATTAGAGAGTTTATGTTTGCATCATTGAGAGAATTGTTGTGAGATCATATAGAAGCGTTTGACAAGTTTGATTCTTCAACTCTCTTATTTCATTTTTATATTTGTATAAAATATCAATTAATATTTGTGCTAACGGGATTGTGTTTAAATTTTTAGAATTGTTTGGTTTGGCTTTAAATACTGCTAATATTGGGTCTCCAAGTGTTGAAACTGCAAGTGCTGGAACTTCTTAATGTATTACTTTTAGGTATATTATTATTTGTTTCACCTTTTTTTTTCATATATTGTTTACCATGTTTATAATATTAATGAATCATATTTTGTTTATTTGTTTGTTTCAGCAAATATGGTTGCAACAAAATTGGTTATAACAAAGCTTGGTTTGTAAGATTAAGTTGTGATTCAGACTATTATAGTAAATATTGTTCACAAATCTTTTGTTTTAATTTATATTATAAGTTTATTTTATAATATTATGTTGATGGTATTAAATGAATCAATTTTACTACTTTCATACATTTGATAATATTGTGTTAATTGTATGAGATATTTGAAAAAATCGTGATATAAAATAGTAGTTTTAAAAAAAAATTTAAGTAGGTAACCGAGTGATCCGAACCGAACCGAACTGTTCATGAACGGGTTGGGTTGGGTTTCAATTTTTTTTTCTGAAAACCGAACCGAACCAAACCGATCAAATTTGATTGGGTTGGGTCCTAAATTTAGCCAAAACCGATCCGAACCAACCCACGAGCACCCCTAGTCAATTGTTATTACCTAGGTTAACTATGTTTTATATAGTATTATCATAAGTCTCATTTATCTATTTATTAAAATTAAATATTATTAAGATTATATTACAAACATTTATATATAATTGTTTATGAAATTTGATCGATGGTCTCTAGTTATTAGGATAAAATATATTTTTAATTCTTATACTTTCATTGAAACTTATTTTTAGTTCTCAAACATTTATATCGAGCAATTTAATCCCTAAATTTGATATAAAAAATGCATTTTTAATCCCTCATCACAGCCTAAAATTAAAAAAGTGTAAATTTTAGGAAAAAAGCCCAAAGACTAAAAATGCTTTTTTTAAAAAATAAATTTCAAAGACTAAAATGTTACAATATGAAAAATTGGGGACACAAAATTTAACAAAAATATAAAGGATTAAAAATATATTTTATCATAATTATTATCATATATAATGAATTTGTTCCTTTTTGTTTTATTTGATTGTTACTGTATTTATGAAACAAAAAAAAAAGTCTTTCAAAACTTTGAAACAAAAAGTTAATATATGAATTATTTTCTTCATGTATCATTTGAAATTAATTTTAGTTTTATGATTAAAATTAATAAATAATTTTATAAGAATTATCGTTTATTAAATATTTGTTTATTATAAATTAGATATTTAAATAACTAAAGTAAAAAAAAGTTAGTCCCCTTAATAATTTCGGATCCATCACTTGTCTAATATATACTTTATCATTGTACATTTAAACAATTGTATTAGGTATTGAATTAAAATAATATTTTATTAACAAAATTGTAATTTTCATACGACTATTTTTATTAGTTCACCGTGTAAAATTTATTTATATTGACAGTTTATAAACTATTATTCTTGAATTAATTATGCTCAATATGTATGTAATGCAAAAAAATAAAGTATTTCATCTTTATTGTTGTTTTTTTT
>PYAF01003207.1:142607-186541 GCA_007407185.1 Glycine tomentella
AATAAACCCTAAATTATTATATTTTACTATTATTATCATTAATATTTTTATATTAGATTATTTGATTAAATATACCTTTAACTCTAATATAATGGAAAATTTATCTTAAATTTGAGAGACTAATTAAATCATATTTAAGTCTTATTATTTTGACTTAATATCCAATTTGGTTTCTTAGCTTACTTAAAAGACTCAATTAGGTTTCTTAATTTTTTTATTACGTAATTAAGACTAATGAAATATGATTTAATTAGTCTCTAAAACAGACATAATTGAAAATCGTTATATTTTCTTTTAATCGTTATAATCGCTTGTATCAAACAACTGTTATAATCAATTCTAAAACAGACATTAAGAGCATCTTTAGTGCTAAGTTTTGGGGAGAGATCTTTAGCTGAAGATCTCTCCTTCCCTAGATCCAGCAATAAAAGGAGGCTTCAAGATCTCCACGTGGAGATCAAATTCTTTCCCAAGAATGGTGAAGATCTGCATTCCTTTCAAAAAAAATTAAAAGTTTATTTATCAACAGATCAACCAAAAGGCACAGGGGAGCAACAACCCCAACCAACAGACCAAATGAAAAATAAGATGAAAAATAAAACAGATCAGGGGGAAGTAGGGTTACGTGGTGGAAGGGGGAGGCAGATGAGGGGTCGCACAATGGAGGAAGAATAGGAGGTGGGGGGTCGCGTGGAAGGGAAGGGGAAGGGAAAAGGGGGGTCGCGTGGAAGGGGGAGGAAGGTAGAGCGTTGAAGAGAGAGGGAGGAGCATGCATGTCTCGAGGAGAGAGGGACGATTTTCAAAGGAGAGGGAGAAGAAAAAAAATTAAAGAAGAAAATCCTTCTTGAAGAAGGAGGAAGGAACAAAAAAAAAAAAGAAACAAAAATTGGAAAAAAAATTGAAATGGGAAAAAGTTACATTACACAGCAACGTTAACTTAAAAGTAGTTGGTAGATTCAATTTTTTTTCTATAAATTGGTTCATTACAAGTATAATTTGTACATACAATTTTCATTCTCATCTTTAATTTGTCAATCTTTTTTCTCCAATCTTTGAGTTAAATTTTATTTGTGTGAAATGGATCCAAATCAATTTGATTGTCAAAGTTATATGAATTTTTTACAAAATTACCATATGCTTCCTTCAACCCAAAATTCAGAAAATCGTCCTCTTTTTTCCCTCTTCCTTTTTTACCACCAACACCAAATTATTTTATGTCAAGCACTCAAACCCCTTCCATAGTAAATTCTCAAAGTTCTCAAACATTTACTTCAATGCCACCAAACAATCCTACCATGGTTTCAAATGAAGTTGGTTCACAATTTTCTACACAAATTGGGCTAGAAGAGACCGTCGTTGAGGAAATAGGAGGATCTTCTACATAAAGGAAGTCTCGAGTTGCCTTTGCAATTGAAGAAGATACAAACCTCATTAGTTTATGACTCGACATCTCAACCGATCCAATTGTTGGTGTTGGTCAAGGAAAAGAAGCGTTTTGGTTGAGAGTCACAGAAATTACAACAAATTTGGAGGTGAACTCCACGAAAGATCACTGAATCAACTGCAATCACAATGACAAAAAATTAATTTGGGTGTGCAAAAATTTAAGGGTCATTACAAGCAAGCAGTATCATTAAAGAAAAGTGGTTGCAAATATAAAACGATGTCATGCTTCATGCATATGCTATATGGAAGGAAGACGAAGGAAGCGATTTTGGTTTGGAACATGCTTTGCGACTTTTGAAAGATCAACCGAAATGGTTAAACAAATTTTCTGAAAGTTGCTCTAAAAGGACGAAGATTTCCACAACCGGGGCATATTCATCGTCACCTAATCTAGAAACACAAGTCGAAGATGCCGAAGCTGACACACCATCTCCAATTGCTCGTCCAATGGGACAAAATGCAGCCAAAAGGAAGAGCAAGGGAAAAAAGTAGGAACATCTACCAATGTTGTGGACTTGACTGGTGTAGAGGAAGCAATAAGGGAAAGAAATGTTGTGAACACCAAAGTAGCAGTCTTATGAGAGAAAGAACTGGAAAAAGAGTATTACGACATTCTAATGAAGGACACATCTACAATGTCTGAAACTCAACTCAAAGATCATCAAGCCTTTTCTAAAATAATTAGGTGTAAACTAGGAATGTAGTATTGATTTGTTGGGTAAATTTAATTTGTTAGGTAGATTTTATTTGTTGTAATTGTCTTTTGATTTGTTATAATCATATTTTATTTTGATTTAATTAATAAACTAGTTGTTATAAGAGTAGCTGTTATAACATATGATATTTATTCTAATTGTGCCACATTTGTGAAGACCATACCAATGCCACAAGGTTCGAAAAGAAAATTATTTTCAAAATGTCAAGAAGCATTGAGAAAGGAATAAGCATTTGGTGTGCTCAAATCTCAATTCGCAATTATATGTAATCCATTGCGTGCCTGAAACATGAATTCAATGAAGGATATAATGTTGGCATGCATTATATTGCATAACATGATTGTCGAAAACGAACGATATACATTTGGTGGTATTGTCGATGTTGATTATGATCACGTAGATAATAACATTTCAAATGTTGAAGTATCTCGTGGTGCTCCTCCTAACTTTGCTGTATACTTGCAAACAAGACACGTTATGCATATAATAAGAATTCATCAACAACTTCAAGTAGTCTTGGTGGAGCATATTTGGGAACGTTACAGTCACAAAAATAATGAAATTTTATTTTTCTTTAAAATTAATGTTTTGCACTTTTTTTATTATCAAATTTATGTATTTTCATTTATTTAACATTTAGTTATAAATAAAAATTATTTAAATTTTTTCATTTCTTAATATTTATATATTTTTTTTCTTCATGTTTTATTAATTAAATTTAATTAATTAATTAATTAAATTTAATTAAATAAAAATTTAAATATTTAAAAGTAGGATCCATGTAGGACCCATTAAAAATTATCTAAGATCTCAAAATTAGATATATCATTAAAAAAGATACATCGAATCTTATGTGACATAGTGAGATCCATCAAAAAATAATCTAAGATCTCAATATAGAATTTACCACTAAATATAGTTCGATAAAATAAAAATCACAAATAGAGTTATAAAAACTGGTCCAACATGGCCAATCGGACCGGGACCCGGTAGGTTAACCGGTCCGATTTTATAGTTGGACCGTTTAAGCAATCGACCCAGTCAAACCCGACCGATTGGACCGGTCCGATCCAGTTTGCTTTTTTTTTTTTTTGAATTTTTTATATTTTATTTAAAATTTTAGATTATTATCAATTGTTATTTTAAATTTTAGAATATAAATAAATTTTTTTACTTAAATAATATTAATTATATACTTAAATATAATAAGTACATATATATATACATTTAAAATTTTAATATATACCATACCATTTACTAACTCATGAGTTGCACTACTAATCCATTAATCAGTGATCCACTGATCAGTGATCCATTAATCAGTACTTCAACTGCATCAATAACCAAATCGATTTTAACTGAAACGATTTTAATAACACTTTATCACAAACATGTAAAATCCAAAATCTAACAAAAACGGCAAGTACGGCTTAATCGTATAACACAGCAAGAGGATCTTCGTTTACCCCCACCGAGTCACCGACTTAATAAAAAACAAAAATCAATTCACAGTTTCCCACAGCAATACTAACAACACATTAACAATCGGAATTCAGAACAGAACCATCGAATAATAAAAAAAGAAAATTAAAATTCCAAAAAAGCCACTTTCATTCAGTTAAGCTTCGTCTCCACCATCATCATCTTTTTCTTCTCTACCTTTGGATCCTTTCACTTTGGTGTGACCGAACCATTCCACTCCCTCGCAAAACGGTGTCGTGTCGATCGCGTTCGATTCGGTCAAACTCGCGCGTCCCGAATCCTCCGGAGCACGCTCTTTCCCAATCCCTATAAATCACTTCTCTTTCTCTCTCTTAACCTCTCCTCTACGGTGGCTCTTCCGCATTCCGCCACCGCCTCCGCCGTCGCCGGAAATCACTAATCAATAGATGGATGATTCGGCGTTCAAACGAGATGGTCACTTTAACCGAACTTACTCCTGCTCTTCTCAGAGAGATGTCCGTTACAGGTTCGCTTTCGTTGAATTCGTAGATTCTTTTTATTAGGTTGAATAATTATTCAGTAGTTCTTTTTCGATAAATCGCAATCGAATTGTGATCGTGAATCGTGATAAGGATATTTTTCTAAAATTCTCTTTTTATGTATATGAAGATGAAGATTCATTGTTAATTTGTGATTACTAAACTAGCACGATAGTATTAATAACTTGCATTATTAAAGGTAATTTTTTTATTTATTAATTTCAAGAGGGGAATTTGAGATTTGTAATAGAGCATTAGATTGGGTACTCTTAGTCACTTTCAAGAGTAGGAAATGTTTGATCATTTGGTGTGGAAAATTAAGATTGAAAGGTACTCTCAGTGATCACAATTTGCATCTGGTAACGACTGTGTGAGAGATAGTTTGTCTTTTTCCCCTTCTCAAGAAAAGAGAGACGTGTCTGTTTTTCTTCCTTATTAAGCGATGTTTTGAAAAACGGTCCGCAAACGTTTTTCGGCCATATTTGGTGCAAAGTTGTCCACAATTTTTTGTAATATTAAGGATTGTGGCGACTGCAATTTAAAATCATGCTGATTAAATTTTCTGCATATTGGTTTCTTCAGAAACTGCATACACTACTGAGAAGCTCTTCTTGAATAGTAGTGTTCATGACATGTTACTCTTGAAAGTGTTTGGAATTAGAGTTGTTTCTCCGATATCCTTCCATAAATTGTTACTATCTGGAGAGTTGTGGACCGTTTGAAAATTGGAATAGTTTGGAGTATAACCTTTTCTTTGGCTGTAACCGGATATGTTGAGGGTTTAAGATGGTATTTGATTGACATTGATGATTCCCTTTCCATGGGAAAATAATGGGTTGTTTGCTCTCAATCCCATGACATTTAAAGACAAATACTCAGAAGTTTCTTTTAGGTTAGTAAGTAATGGATTAACACTTTGAAATAGAAAAACAGAGAAGAGGAAAAAAGGGTAGATGCAGTTTGCCTTTGAAGTTTACCATGTGTCGGGTCATGTAGTACATGCTTGATTCCTCCTTAAGCAATGTCTTGGGTTCAATTCTTGTATATGGAATTAATTCTTGTCACGAGAGTTAGCTTTATCATGCTTTGGATGTTCCTAAGTCAAACAAGATTGATTCCTGAGAAAAATACCTATGGTCTAGACAATAAAAAATAAAGTTAGAATCAACATCAACACCACCTTTAACCCAAGTTAATTGAGGTCGGTGGTAGATTAACTCAATGATAGATACAAGGAAGTTAAAAAAAAAGGAAGGGCTGGGAAAATGGGAAATAAGACAAAAGAAAATAAGATAAAAGAAAAGAATGGTGAAAGAAGGAGTAGAAAAATGAAGAGGAAAAGAACTAAAAAAGGACTGTTTGGAACATAGAGATAATAACGGGTCTAACCCTCCACCAAGCCTATAATTTTTCTCCATAATTGTATTGTGATTTTCATGGAATATATGTTTATAAAAAATGGTAGGAACATGAGTGTTATTTTAAATTATGATCATATATTGCCTTGAATAGCTTGCTCAAGTTCTGGTTGGGTCTTAGATGGCCAAGCACTGAACAACGAAACACCTTAAATAGAAAAGTAGTTGGTGAGCTTCCACTTGTAAGTTCTAAGCCTTTTTAGTGATTTCTTTTACTCATTTTCCAAGACTTGATTGATAGTAAGTGCTGTCATTTGAGCTTGAGGAACTTAAAATTGGAAGGCAAAAGTTCCAATCCAGTTCCCTTGTAAACAAGCCGTGGCCTTATCAGAAGCATATACATATCTTTATAACATGATATGTTGTGCACTTGTGATAATAACCAACCATGTCTTCCAAATGCATTCTTTACCATCAGTCATCATAATTGTTTATGTCAATACATTGAAGACTAAGCTTGTTATTCTGAGTATGATTTACATGTGATGAATCCAGGTTCTTTATTTTTATTGTTGCAATTACAATACCTTTTTTTTTTTTTTTTATATATATATATATTTGGCAGCTGTGGCACTTGTGGTTATGAGCTGAACCTGTCCTCCTCGAACCGGAACACTGCATCCATTGGATCTAAATATGGGAAGTCCATAAAGCGAGGTATTATATCATTCTTCAGCATTGATCTTAGCAGATTTACCCAAGTTGATGAAATTCAGTGTGTGCCCCATTTTGATAAGCACTCATGGGGTTTGTTTCGCCGAAGAACCAAGCTTCTTTGTCGCAAGTGTGGCCACCATATTGGAAATGCATACAATGGTTACACTTCGTCCTTTCCTCTTGTGACAGATGGAGCAGAATCATCTCCTAGCTCCAAAGTGGTCAGTCATACAAAATACGACATTCGCATTCGTTCCCTACAACCTTCATCTTCTGACGAATCTGGAATCCCTGTGTATGCTTGAAATACCTGGTAAAACTTCCTACATTGCCAAATCCGATGACAGGGTGGTTAGAACTTAGAAGTTCATTAAAATATGCAGATGGTTTGGCAAGTTTTTGTGCTTTCCCTTATGAAAATGTGACTAATAGTCGTGTAAGAATTAAATTAAAAATTATTAAAGGTGTGGGATTTTATGAAGTTGACTAAACTGTCAAAACTTTCGAGGTAAAATATTATATTACTGGGAAGGAAAACAGAAACTAAGGGGAAAAGAAAAAAGAAAAAAGAATATAAATGAATTGTATGATTAGTGTGGTATGAAGGATGCTTCTTAACATCAGATTTGCATTTAGTGACATTAACTTAATGGACAAGAAATATTGTTAGTCATAAATGTTTACCACATACAAAAGTTTGTGGGACAAGTGTTATGGACAAAGTAGTACTCTAATATCTTGGCTTAACATAGCTAAGAACAACTTTTGTCTTTTTATCAGTAGAACAACTTTCTTTTGTGGAAGGTTTGTTTGAAGGTTTTAGTTGTTTTTATTTTTTATTTTTTTTTATTTTTTATTTTTTTTGTATTTTTTGGAAAAAGAGGTGTCCGGGTTGGGTTGTTTTCCGAATCTCATACTCTCGATGCACACTTTCGCATATGACTGAACCCTCGAATTTGTCCGTGATAACACTTTTGTTTTTATTAAGAAGTAAAAAAATTCCACCTTAATTTTAGGAATGACAGACCAACCTAGAAAATTATGTTCTTATTATAAATTTTTTGTCCATGATCATTTAAATATTGTCATTTTTGTGTTTTTATGCAAAATTCATTAATAATACCGTTCATAATCAAGGTTCTTTTAAAAAATCAAAGTAAAATTATTAATTTATCTTGTAACATAGTTGATTGCAAGTGAAATTTTTAATATTTTCATTTTTGATAAATTTCTTTTTAGTAAATGCAAGAATAACATGAATATTTAATATTGTATTATAAGATGTATATGCATTAAGAAAATAATTAAGTGACTTCTAAGAACTCAATATCATTAAGCTTGGTTTCGATTCAATTATTAAAATTTCTGTAATGACTTTAAATTCTTTAAAGAAAATTTTACCATTAAGATTATAAGAATTATCATATTTCTAAGAAGTTTCAATTTTTATTTTTATTTTTTATGTTCCTAACTTGTCTCTCATTACATTTTGTTACCCAACTGAAGAGAAACATTCCTTAGGCAACATAATAGGTATTGCTACATTATAAAATTATAAAAAATATTTTAATATTTATATAGACTAAATAAAAAATTTGATGACTAAATAAAAAATTATAACAAAAATATTTATTTTAAAAATGGAGTCCTGAATGATCGTCCATCTTAATTGTGCTCAAGGCCATCACTAGTTATATAAGACCTTTTTAGAGATTATGATTAATGTTTAACAATCTATGATGTACATATTATATGACAATTCCGGTATTCTAAAAATATATAGATATGATATATCTCGAGATGTATAAAAGTTCATAAAAATTAAGAATATATAGTTGCAATTACGAAAATCCAAATTAAGAACTGGACATAACCAAAAACAAAGTACAAACTATAAAGAATTGTAATAATAAATCACTTATTATGGTCTACAAATAGAAAATAATATCATTAATCACTTCTATTTTTTGCTTCATTAGGAGATAATGCTTTTATGTTTCTATATCATATATGTTTCCATGTCAATTATGTAACTATATAAGTTTCCCATTGAAATAAATGGAACAAAAGAGAATTGAATTGTGTTAGTGAAACTTTAAATGTTTTTTTCAAAGATGAAATCTTTTTGAAAAATAGCTAAGGTAGAATACTTGAAAAATATATTGATCAAAAGATTGTTTAACACAATTTCAGTCAAGTTTTCCAAACAAGGTTTTAATCAAATATCATCCAAAGATGCTAAAATAGTTTTCTCAAAACATATTTTAGCCAAGAGCTTGTGCATTATAGGTGTGCTAAAATGAACTCAAGAGAGCGAAAGTTAAAGCTTTAAAGAAAGAGTATAAACACTTAATTTACACTAGTTCTTCAAATCTTTGAAGGATTCTACTAATTAAACTGGTTACAAAGCAAGTGTCCTACCTTGTCCCTTCTAGCTTACACAAGTATTCTCAGCTAGGCCACTTTTGGCACACCTTCAGTTTTTCCTTGAGATTGATAAACACCAAATATTGTTTGATCATTAAGCCACTCTTGGCATTCCAAACAATAGTTTGAATGAAATGCATTTCCAAATTAAATCTCTCAGAGACAATAAACAATTAAGAACAAATTACAAGTCACTTTGCTAAACGAAGGATAACACTTTCAACACTTGTGTTTGATCATCCAAAGACTTGTAAATATCATAGCAGATTTTAGCAGCAATTCAATATCTCAAAATGCAAAGTTGTTGTATATTGTGCTTGATGCTCCTTTTATAGACTTCAGAAAATATCCTTTCTTGGTTTTTGCACTTAAATTACATAACAATTATCTTATTTCTTCTCTTTTAATGCTCTGTTTGATCTAAAAAGAAAAGAATTTAGGTTCTTTTGGATTTTTAGCTTGAGAAAGTTAATGTAGGTGAAGTTTATAGTTTTAGCTTTGTTTTGCAGAGTTTTGGTATAGTAATAATGGACTGGAAGATGTTGAAGATTTGAAGCAGCTCGCTTAGCGTGCCTGTGCACGCTCAATGCAAGAAGCCTAGCTTGGAGGCACATGTGTCAAGCATTTGGTGGTTAATCAAGCTATATGTACTGTGCATGTGCACTCAGTGCACACACTCAGGGTTAGCGCATTGCAAATTAAGCCAATTGTACTGTGCATGGTACACAACACGCACATGCAGGCTTAGCGCGTGAGGTCTTTTTGGAAAAACACGATAGTGCAACATTTCTGAGGAGTTTAAAAGGGCACTATTCCATTGGACAAAGAAAAATCACCTAAGGCATTTTTCTAGAGTATGAAACCACTTTTGGAGCTCTTCTTCTTCCATGTTCTCCATTTTTGTTGTTCCTTCTTCTTGTTTTGGGTCTCTTATAGCCATGATAGGCTAGCTTACCCATTGTTGGGGGCTTCGATACCAAAAAGTTTGTAATGTAATAATCTCCACTATCCATTTAATGTTGTTTTAGTATTATTGCTTCCTTTCTATGTTTATTGCTTTGATCACCTATATACATGTATGTTATAGTGTTTTAATCATTGAAAAATGTTTTTACACTAAGAACTTGAAGGAACTTCTAAGTAACCCATATCTAGGGATGAAATGGTGTTGGTTAAACTTATTTATGCATCTTTACTCTTAAACCAAGTTACTTGGTTTAGCTTTTTAAGGGATTAGGAGTGAAATCAAGTAACTCAGGCTCTTTCACATGAGGGATCATGGTTAGAGTAGATTGTTGGTGAAGGTAATAGTTGGAATAACTTTAAATTGTGAAAAATCATTAACATAAAATCAAGAGTTCATTTGGTAGGCCAAGTACCCCACACTTCTACAAAATTTGCACCAAATTGTTATTTTTACACCCAAAGTGTTTGTCTTTCTTGTCTCTTTGAACCTTGCTTTGTTTTACGTGTTCTTTATTACTCTTAAACTTTACATTTCTCCATTTTTTTCTTAAAATCTATCAGTTTTTCTTCATTCCTTTGCTTAAAATTTGGTATATACAACTTTTGAGCTCAAACAAAGTCCATGTGGACTCGAAACTTGGTCTTACCGTTTATTACTACTTGTACGAATTGGTACACTTGCCATGGAGTTAACAAGTTTTTGGTGCCATTACCGGGAATTTATTCCTTATACTTGGTAGTTTGTATATCTTCATTTTAAGCATCAATTCTTTATTTTTTGTTAAAATTCTATTTTTTAAGTAAATGTATGAACTTTGCTAACTTGATTCTCTAGTGCCTCTACTCTTATATGTGAGGTAGAACTTCAGAGGAAGAACTTGTTTCGCTTAATTAGGAGATTAAGGCCGTTTGTAGGAAAAACAACACTTCACGAAAGAAACAAAAGCAACAAGAGAGGCAAGCTAGGCAAAGAGCAAGGGAAACTTCTTCCTCTCCATAATCGAAAACTTTTTCCTTCATCTTGGAGGAACCAGTTGTTTCTATTCCTCCTCCCATCTTTAAAGAGCCCAAAATGGTGAAAGAGGATCAAACTAGAGTGACCCTTGAAGATTATTCAACACAATTCCTGAATACTTCACTAGTATTGTGAGGCCAAATGTGCAAGTGACCAACATCTCTTATCCACACTCCCTCATCCAATTGATTCAAGACAACCTCTTCCATGGTTTAGCCAATGAAGATCCTTATGCTCACTTAGCCACCTGCATAGAGATATGCACACACGATCAAAATAGTTGGAGTTCTGGAGGATGCCATTCGACTCAACTTTCCCATTGTCCAGTGAAGCAAAGAAATGGCTACACTTTTTCGAAGGCCATAGTTTGAGGACATGGGATGAGGTTGTGGATAAATTCCTCAAGAATTCTTTTTCCAAAATCTAATATCACTGAGGGGAAGACAAAGATTTCGTCATTTCACCAATTTTCGAATGAGTCTTAGTGAGGCCTAGGATTGCTTTTGTGGTTTGCTCCACAAAACTCCCACATATGGGTGAGCCAGTTCAAGTTAACATGTTCATTGATGGCCTACGACCTTATTCAAAGCATCTTCGTGATGCCTCCGTCAGTGGAAAAATCAAGTTGAAGACTCCCAATGAAGCCATAGAGCTTATTGAGAACATGACAACTAGTGATCATGCTATCCTCTGTGGCACGACATGTATTCCTTCTAAGAAAAGTCTTATAGAACTCACCTCTCAAGATGCATTGCTAGATAAAAACAAGCTTCTTGAAAAATAACTTGAAGCTCTCACAATCACACTCAATAGGCTTCCATAACAATTGCATTTCCTTCAACTGACTCAATTTTCTACTATGCAAGTTAGAGGATGCACTTTATGTGGTGGGGCTCATGAAGTTGGGCTTTGCATGGTTCAAAAGGAGGCATCAAAAGAGGTCAATTACGTGGCAAACCAAAACTGTCAAGGCTACCATCAAGGAGGCAATCAAGGCTATCATCAAGGTGGTAACTTTTCTCAAAACCAAGGTCAAGGGTGGAAATCTCACTCAAAGAATAACTTCAACAAAAATCAATGGAGTCCATCCAATTGACCTCCTGACCAAGACCCCAACCTATACGAGAGAACTACCAAGCTTGAGGACACCTTGACATAATTTATGCAAGTCTCCATCTCAAACCACAAAAGCACTGAATCGACAATCCAAAATCTTAAAGTGCAAGTGGGCCAACTTGCAAAGCAACTTGCAGAGAATTCCAATGGGAATTTTGTGGCTAAGACATAGCAAAACCCCAAGGAGCAATGCAAAGTGGACTTACAAGAAGCAAGAGGAAGGGGCGCATTGTTGGTGATGAGTTAGTGGAGGGTGTAGTAGAAGATGTGAGTGAGGATGAGGAAGTTTTAGGAGAGAGAGGAAGGGTTGAGAATAAAGAGAGAAAAATGAGTGTGGAAAATGCAGAAAAATGAGAGAAGTGGAGAAAAAGAGAAAAACAGTTTCAAAGAGGGAGTTGATAAGGTCTTATCTTCTAAGACCTAGAGTCAAATAGTGAGAGAAACAAAGAAGCGAGCATCTAGTGACTCTACCAAGGATGTGCCATATCCTTTGGCACCATCAAAGAAATGGAAGGAATGCCATTTTGTAAGGTTTCTTGTCATCTTCAAGAAGTTGGAGATCACCGTTCCCTTTGGTGAAGCTCTTCAACACATGCCAAAGTGCACAAAATTCTTGAAGGACTTTCTCACCAAGAAAGGAAAATACATGAACAATGAGAACATAGTTGTGGAAGGCAATTCTAGTGCGATGATCCAAAGAATTTTTCCTCTAAAATTCAAAGACCCTAGGAGTGTGACCATTCCTTGTTTAATAGGGTTGATATGTGTGGGAAGAATCTTATTGATTTAGAGGCAATCATTAATTTGATGCCCCTTTCGATGTGCCAGAGAATTGTAAAGCTAGAAATCATGCCAACCAAAATGACTCTTCAACATGTAGATCTCTCTATCACAAGAACCTATGGTGTTGTTTGTAAGGACTCTCTTTATGGCGCGGTTGGCGCCAGATCCCACGCTGACTGCGCCAGGGATCTTTGGAAGAAAACCCTGTTAAGGGATGGTGCGTGAAGTGGTCTGGAAAACCAAGTTTCACTGGTTTTCCACGCGGTCAGCGCCAGCTGTGGTGCGGATGGCGCCATAGGCCAGGGGAGGTTGGCGCTGACGGCGCCGGTGTGGCGCGGGTGGTGCCACAGGTTCTGAAAGGTGGCGCTGGGGGCGTGGGAGTGGCGCTGGTGGTGCCACATACACCGCCATGGTGGCGCGGTTAGCGCCAGAGGTGGCGCGATCCGCACCAGACCTCGGCCAGGCCCAATATTAAAGGGCAAATCACGTTTTTGAAGGAGAAAAGCAGCATCTTCTTCTTCCCCACGCCCAGACCTCCATTGATGCCTATCCCAAGCTTCCTAGGACCTTATACCTTGGCCTAAACACCTCCCTATAACCTATAAACTTGAGAGAATCACCTAGAAAGCTTGAATCCTTCATCCTTTCTCTTAAAAATCCCTTGTGAGTGAGAATTCCTTTCTGAAGGAAAAGCTCTGAAACTTGAGTCTGGCTGAGACCCAAGGCTTGGAACGGACAACAGAGCTCAAGGAAGCTGTCCTGCAGCCTTTCTGGTCGCCACTGAGGTAAGAAACTCGAGTTTCCTCGGTTATTTTAGGATTTGGGGTTTTCTGTGAATAGTGACCCATATGAGCTGGGGCTAGAATTAGCTCAGGGTCCTGTAGAGAAACTTGTTTAGAGCAATGTAGTGATGAAGGATTAGCTTTCAGTTTTTGATTTGGTGAACTTTGAATCTTGGCTCTGTGATTGGCATGTGTGACCGTGTGATGAGTCACTAGTTGAGTTTATGATATGCTAGAGCCTTGATTATGTTTGGTTTGAGCCTGAGGGGCTAGTTGAACAGTGCCTTGATTGAGGTTTGGACCGTTCCAGTGATAATTGAATTCTAGGCTGATGAGAGCTTGTGCTCAGGCAGGTGTTGTGCATTGAGTCTGGGATGACTCAGATACTTGGTATTCAGCATTGAGAGACCTTGTATGGTCTGTGAGAAGCCTAAGTGAAGGCTTGATTGATTGAATCCTAGGATAGGGGATTTCTGATATGCTATATTCTGTGATTGATTGACTGTTGAATTGAGTCTGATATGAATCCCTATGCCTGGATTAGGGCGTGATATTGAGACTGTTGGTGGCGGGAGCCACAGACCAGGGAAAGAACTGCAGAGTGATACTTTACCAGGTAAGTTCTGAGTCCCTGGGAAATGATTTCCCACTTGGTTGTACACCACACTCCGGGGGAGTGGTGGTCATATTCATAATGCATGCATTGATTGTCGCATAATTATATTGCTATGTATGCATTTGTGCCTGGTTGTGCTATGAACTGGGAAAGGCATTGAGGGTTCTCTGCCATGTATCGAGGGCATTGAGGGTTCTCTGCCATGTGGAACGGCATTGAGGGTTCTATGCCAGGGCATTGAGGGTTCTCTGCCAAGGCATTGAGGGTTCTCTGCCATGGGTGTGGAGCAGATAACTGCTCATGTGTATGAGGATCAGAGGGCCAGGCCATTGGGCCAGATTTGATGTGTGTGCTTGTCTGATGTTTGTATTGTGAATTGTGGGCCAGGGTGGGGATGATTTCCTAAGGACCCTGAGCTTACTGAGGTATGTATCTCACCCCGTTTGGGGATTTATGATTTCAGGTGACTCTACAGGTAGAAGAGAGCAGTCTCAGGGCATGAGGCCCGAGTAGAGACATTTCTGCTTAGCTGATGGCAGCATATGGAACTTGAAGGCTCAGTTTTGATTTTGTTTATGCTTTGTACCCTTGATAAAGGTTGTATAGTTCTGTAAACCCTCGGTGAGGACTGATATGATTTGTATCACCCCGGTGTGGTGAAGATACAGATGTATATGGCTATGTACAGAACTCTTTATGATATGTTTACGAGATTCCTCCTGAGTTCAATTGTTGTATATTTGATTATCTGCCTATGTATTCTATTTATCTGTCTAAATTGTGTATGAGATGAGAAATGGATCAGCAGGAATATGTTATTGGCCTTGTGTTTGTGCTGTTGTTATATGTTTTATTCCATACATAATGAATCAAGAAAAGCGATTTTGTGCTTCCACTGAGTTTTAAATTGATGTGTTAAGCGATAAACTGATATTATTAATGATAACGCACCAGAGGCCTACGGGGTGTTACATTTAATGGTTTCAGAGCGGTTTCTTGATAAGAACATTATGTATGGAATTGATTGGTTGTTTGACATGAGCATTGCATGGGGGTACATTAACTGTGGGTCTGATCAACTCACTGTGTGATGTACATGTGTAGTGCCATGGTGAGACCTAGAATCACCAGTGGGGCTACCAGTGCCCAGACTGATCCAGTTGCGGCTGCACTAGCCGCCACGCAGCGAGTTAGCTGCAAATAGACAGATACAGGCAGATATGCAGCAAGAGATGGCTGCTAATAGACGGACTCAGGGGGAGATGCAGCGAGAGATGGCTGCCACCCGAGAGGTGAATGAGGCCTTGATGAAGGCTAACCAGGACCTACTAGAGGAGGTGAAGAACCTTAGGAGGGATGACAGAGTATCCTCCACACCTCCTATGCATGATGGCGAGGGTAGCCGCCAGCAGGTTGGTGGGAGCCACCTGCGAGGGGACCAGATGTCCCAAGTTGAGGCTGGTAGTGATGTAGCAGCCAGAGGGAAAATGCTGATTACCTTCAGGAAGCATGACCCTCCAGTGTTCTCAGGGGGCTATGATCCAGTGGCTGCAGCAAGGTAGTTGCAGGCCCTAGAGAAGATCTTTGAGGTGATGGAGTGCCCCGATCATCAGAGGTTGTTGTATGCAACCTATATGCTTCAGGGCGACGCCCACGAGTGGTGGAAGACCACAGTCCAGCTTCTAAGAGGCCGGGGAGAGGTGATTACCTGGCAGCTGTTCGAGGCCTGTTTCCTGGATAGGTATTTTCCTAGAGATGCCCGGGAGCAGAAACAGGCAGAGTTTGATGGACTCGTCCAGGGGATCTTGACGGTGGACGAGTATCTGGCCTAATTTAACGAGCTGGCCCAGTATGCACACTTCAGGAGACCTTTGCCTGAAGCTGAGATTCTAGCAGCTAAGTTCCTGAGGGGACTTAGGGATGACATTCAGGTGCTAGTGGCTGGTCTTGGGTCACGAGATATGGATACCCTGGTGAGACAGAGTCGCCAGGTGGAGGGTATCCTGCAGAGACAAAGAAGCAGGCAGCCTGCTCCCTCAGACAGACAGGAGGGGAGAAGGCCCAGCGGTTCTGGCCCACCCGGAAAGGGTAAGGGCAAGATGTTGAGAGTCGCTGCACCCTCTGACAGATTCAAGAGGAGTTCAGCTCGGGGAAGACCTATCCCGAAGTGTCCAGCCTGTGGAAAGGAGCATTTGGGAGCATGTTCTACAGGCCAGATCATCTGTTTCAGATGTGGCAAGCCAGGCCACATATACAGAGAGTGGCCTCAGACAGAGAGACGGGCACAGGCTGCTCCATTGGAGATGACGGCACCCACAGCAGGACAGGTGTACACAGTGGATGCTAGAGAGGCAGCCAGAGCTCCGGATCTTATCAGATGTACAATCTTGATTGACGACTGTGATGTTAGAGTACTGTTCGATTCTGGAGCTACACATTTCTTCATACAGGATGTGGTTGTTGATAGGCTCAGATTGCCTAAGCTTAGTTTTACCCCTCCGATGGAGGTTACCACGGCATCTAGAGAGAGATGTCAGGTAAGCACGTGCTGCAAGGATGTGCAGTTTGTGTATGAAGGCAGAGCCTATGCGATTGATTTGTTTTGTCTAGCGATGCCTACCCTTGAGATGATTCTGGGTATGGACTGGATGGCCAAGTATGGCGTAATGCTAGACTGTTGTCAGAAGAGGGTAGTTGTGCCTTCTGACGAGGCAGGTTCGAGTTCCACCGCATTCTTATCAGTCTTGCAAGATCACAAGGCAATTATGGAAGGAGCTCAGGGCTATATCTTCTTGGGTGTGACAGAAGATAAGCCAAGTGTTGATTTGTCTCAGATCCCTATGGTGAATGAGTTCATGGATGTGTTTCCTGAGGAGATAACTCAGCTACCACCAGAGAGGGAAATAGAGTTCTCCACAGATCTAGTTCCTGGTGTGGGACCGATTTCTGTGGCACCTTATCGTATGGCTCCTCTGGAGTTGAGGGAGTTGAAGGTGCAGTTGGAGGACCTACTGTCCAAGCAGTTTATCAGACCGAGTGTCTCGCCTTGGGGAGCACCGGTGATTTTTGTGAAGAAGAAAGACGGCAGTATGAGGCTTTGTGTAGACTACAGGCAGTTGAACAAAGTTACTGTGAAGAACAAGTATCCTCTGCCTCGTATTGATAATCTGTTGAATCAGTTGAGAGGAGCCAGAGTGTTCTCCAAGATAGACCTAAGATCCGGATATCATCAGATTCGGATCAAGCCAGCAGACATACGTAAGACAGTCTTCCGGTCTAGGTATGGTCACTTTGAGTATCAGGTCATTCCATTTGGTCTGACGAATGCCCCAGCAGTGTTCATGGATTATATGAACAGGGTATTCAGATCTTTCTTGGATCAGTTTGTGGTGGTCTTCATCGATGACATTCTGATCTACTCCAGGACGGAGACAGAGCATGGCGAACATCTCAGGACGGTCCTTCAGATCTTGAGGGACAAGCAGTTGTATGCTAAGTTGGCCAAATGTGAGTTTTGGCTGACAGAGGTAAAGTTCTTTGGCCACGTGATCTCAGCAGCTGGTGTATCAGTGGATCCCAGCAAGATAGAGGCAGTGATGTCTTGGGAGAGGCCCAAAGACGTGTCTGAGATCAGGAGTTTCCTGGGATTAGCTGGCTACTACATGAGATTTATTCAGGGGTTTTCCCAGTTGGTGGTACCTCTGACTCGACTCACACGGAAGGAGGTTCCTTTTGTGTGGACCCATGAGTGCGAGCAGTGCTTCCAAGAGTTGAAGGAGCGGTTGACCACAGTTCCAGTGCCGACTCTTCCTGACCCTGAGGGAGTCTTTGAGGTGTTTTGTGATGCATCCAAGCGGGGACTTGGGTGTGTGTTGATGCAGGATAAGAAGGTTGTTGCCTATGCTTCCAGGCAACTGAAACATCATGAAGAGTCTTATCCTACTCATGACTTGGAGTTGGCAGCTGTGGTGTTTGCCCTGAAGATATGGATGCACTATTTGTATGGTGCCAAGTTGATAGTGTTTAGTGACCACAAGAGTCTCAGATACCTCTTTGATCAGAAAGAGTTGAATATGAGACAGAGGCATTGGATGGAGTTCCTGAAGGACTATGATTTTGAACTGAGATACCATCCAGGCAAGGCCAATGTGGTTGCGGATGCTTTGAGCAGGAAGAATGTGACTGCTACATGTTTGATGATCTCTGATTGCAAGCTGATAGAGCAATTCAGAGACATGCACCTGACGGTGACAGAAAGTACTTGTGGTCTGGAGTTGAGCAAGACCAAGGTGGATAACGAACTGATCAGGAGAATCCGAGAAGCTCAATAGCAGGAGGAGGCTGTGAGGGCCCTGATTGGCCAACAGGATGTCTCCTGGGAGGATCACGACTTGGTGAAGTACCAAGGTCGTATTGTGGTGCCTGTGGGCGAGTTGAGAGATGTCATTCTTTCTGAGGCACATAAGGGCCAGTTCAGCATTCATCCAGGAGCCACCAAGATGTATCATGACCTGAAGAAAAATTTCTGGTGGCCAGGGATGAAGAGAGATATAGCTGAATATGTGACAAAGTGTTTAGTGTGTCAGAAGGTAAAGATTGAGCATCAAAGACCATCTGGTCTGCTTCAGCCTTTAGAGATCCCTGAGTGGAAATGGGACAACATTTCCATGGATTTCGTGGTGGGTTTACCAAGGACTCAGAGTGGATGTGATTCCATCTGGGTGATAGTGGATAGGCTGACCAAGTCTGCTCATTTCTTACCTGTGAGATCTGGCTACACCACAGAGAAGTTGGCCCAGCTATATGTCAAAGAGATTGTGAGGCTGCACGGTGTTCCAGAGAGCATTATCAGTGATAGAGATTCGAAGTTCACCTCGAGGTTTTGGGGTGCTCTTCAGGATGCTTTTGGGACCCAACTGAGACTCAGCACAGCCTATCATCCTCAGACCGATGGTCAGACTGAGAGGACCATCCAGACTCTGGAGGATATGCTAAGAGCTTGTGCCTTGGAGCAAGGTACTAGCTGGGACAGATATCTACCTCTGGTGGAGTTCTCTTGCAATAACAGCTTTCATGCCAGTTTGGGCATGACACCTTATGAGGCTTTGTATGGCCGGCGGTGCAGGACTCCAGTGTGTTGGACAGAGGTAGGAGAAAGGCAGCTCCTTGGACCTGAGATGGTTCAAGAAACTTCTGAGCAGATCAGGATGATCAGACACAAGCTGATGAAAGCTCAGAGTTGACAGAGGAGCTATTATGATCAGAAGCACAGACCCTTGCAGTTTGAGAAGGGTGATCATGTGTTTCTGAGGCTATCTCCAGTGACGGGTGTAGGACGAGCTTTAGGTGTGAGGGAGCTGAGTCCTAGGTTCATTGGTCCATATCAGATCCTTCAGAAGGTTGGACCAGTGGCCTATAGCCTAGCTTTACCTCCCCATTTGTCAAGTTTACATGATGTATTCCACGTGTCTCAGTTGACGAAGTATGTGGCTGATCCTTCACACGTGTAGAACCTGACACAGTTCAGGTTAGAGAGAATCTGACAAGTCCTACACAACCCCTGAGGATTCTGGATAGAATGGAGAAGCAGATCCGCAGCAAGACGATTCCCATCGTTAAGGTACAATGGGAAGGTCAAATACCTGAGGAAGCAACTTGGGAGCGAGAACAGGAGCTGTTGCTGTTGTATCCCGAGTTGGCTAACAAGTATGTTCCTGAATTTTGCGGACAAAATTCCTAAAAAGGAGGGGTGAATGTAAGGACTCTCTTTATGGCGCGGTTGGCGCCAAATCCCACGCTGACAGTGCCAGGGATCTTTGGAAGAAAACCCTGTTAAGGGATGGCGAGAGAAGTGGTCTGGAAAACCAAGTTTCACTGGTTTTCCACGCGATCAGCGCCAGGTGTGGCGCGGACGGTGCCATAGGCCAGGGGAGGTTGGCGCTGACGTCGCCGGTGTGGCGCGGGTGGCGCCACAGGTTCTGGAAGGTGGCGCTGGTGGCGCCACATACACCGCCATGGTGGCGCGGTTAGCGCCAGAGGTGGCGCGATCTGCGCCAGACCTCGGCCAGGCCCAGTATTAAAGGGCAAATCGCGTTTTTGAAGGAGAAAAGTAGCATCTTCTTCTTCCCCACGCCCAGACCTCCATTGATGCCTGTCCCAAGCTTCCTAGGACCTTATACCTTGGCCTAAACACCTCCCTATAATCTATAAACTTGAGAGAATCACCTAGAAAGCTTGAATCCTTCATCCTTTCTCTTAAAAACCCCTTGTGAGTGAGAATTCCTTTCTGAAGGAAAAGCTCTGAAACTTGAGTCTGGCTGAGACCCAAGGCTTGGAACGGACAACAGAGCTCGAGGAAGCTATCCTGTATCCTTTCTGGTCGCCACTGAGGTAAGAAACTCGAGTTTCCTCGGTTATTTTAGGATTTGGGGTTTTCTGTGAATAGTGACCCATATGAGCTGGGGCTAGAATTAGCCCAAGGTCCTGTAGAGAAACTTGTTTAGAGCAATGTAGTGACGAAGGATTAGCTTTCAGTTTTTGATTTGGTGAACTTTGAATCTTGGCTTTGTGATTGGCATGTGTGACCGTGTGATGAGTCACTAGTTGAGTTTATGACATGTTAGAGCCTTGATTATGTTTGGTTTGAGCCTGAGGGGCTAGTTGAACGGTGCCTTGATTGAGGTTTGGACCGTTCCAGTGATAATTGAATTCTAGGCTGATGAGAGCTTGTGCTCAGGCAGATGTTGTGCATTGAGTCTGGGATGACTCAGATACTTGGTATTCAGCATTGAGAGACCTTGTATGGTCTGTGAGAAGCCTAAGTGAAGGCTTGATTGATTGAACCTTAGGATAGGGGATTTCTGATATGCTATTTTCTGTGATTGATTGACTGTTGAATTGAGTCTGATATGAATCCCTATGCCTGGATTAGGGCGTGATATTGAGACTGTTGGTGGCGGGAGCCACAGACCAGGGAAAGAACTGCAGAGTGATACTTTGCCAGGTAAGTTCTGAGTCCCTGGGAAATGATTTCCCACTTGGTTGCACACCACACTCCGGGGGAGTGGTGGTCATATTCATAATGCATGCATTGATTGTCGCATAATTATATTGCTATGTGTGCATTTGTGCTTGGTTGTGCTATGAACTGGGAAAGGCATTGAGGGTTCTCTGCCATGTATCGAGGGCATTGAGGGTTCTCTGCCAAAGGCATTGAGGGTTCTCTGCCAGGGCATTGAGGGTTCTCTGCCAAGGCATTGAGGGTTCTGTGCCATGGGTGTGGAGCAGATAACTGCTCATGTGTATGAGGATCAGAGGGTCAGGCCATTGGGCCAGATTTGATGTGTGTGCTTGTCTGATGTTTGTATTGTGAATTATGGGCCAGGGTGGGGATGATTTCCCAAGGACCCTGAGCTTACTGAGGTATGTATCTCACCCCGTTTGGGAATTTATGATTTCAGGTGACTCTTCAGGCAGAAGAGAGCAGTCTCAGGGCAGGAGGCCCGAGTAGAGACATTTCTGCTTAGCTGAGGGCAGCAGATGGAGCTTGAAGGCTCAGTTTTGATTTTGTTTATGCTTTGTACCCTTGATAAGGGTTGTATAGTTCTGTAAACCCTCGGTGAGGGCTGATATGATTTGTATCACCCCGGTGTGGTGAAGATACTAATGTATATGGCTATGTACAGAACTCTTTATGATATGTTTACGAGATTCCTCCTGAGTTCAATTGTTGTATATTTGATTATCTGCCTATGTATTCTATTTATCTCTCTAAATTGTGTATGAGATAAGAAATGGATCAGCAAGAATATGTTATTGGCCTTCTGTTTGTGCTGTTGTTATATGTTTTATTCCATACATAATGAATCAAGAAAAGCGATTTTGTGCTTCCACTGAGTTTTAAATTGATGTGTTAAGCGATAAACTGATATTATCATGCTTTCCATGATATACATGAAGAGGCTCAAAAACTTGCAATCTCCAACAATAAGCTAAAAGGGAACCTTAAATGGCATACCACTAAACTTGCTTAACAACAAGCTGAACTTTGTAAGTTGAAAGAAGAAAATGATAAACTTCTTTCAAGCTACAAAGCCAATGGGTGTGTGTGTGCTTCTTCCTCTTCAAATGTAGATAAATGCAAAGCTTTACAAGAAGAGTTTGATGACTTCAAAAGAAGTCAAGGTGAAAAGTATATGTTATTGCTTTCTGAAAATTCTTATTTGGTTGATCTTAAAGCTTTATAGAGGAAAATGTAGTTTAAATCAAATGCTAAGTGTACAAAAGTATACTGGAGACTCTTCTGGTTTGGGCTACAAACATGGAGCAAAACCTTTCGAAAAAACCAAGTTTATACCACAAAACTAGAAGAATCAAAAAGGCTTTTCAAAAACAAAGAATAATTAAATGACTCATTTTCAAAAAGCATCAAAATCTGTAACTTGCAATTACTGAATGAAGAAAGGTCACACTTCTCATAAGTGCTATACTAGAAGGTTCTGTGTGCCTAATGGAAACTGCATTTGGGTTCCAAAGAAAAAGAAGAAAATAACTAACCCTTATGGACCCAACATCAATTGGGTACCTTAAATCTAATATTCGTTTTGCAAAAAATGTCTTAAAAAAAATTCTTTCTAGGATTTATCAAAGGCCAAGGAAGTAAGAGAATAATCAAAGACTTTAAAAGAACAATATCTTAAAATACGTGCTAGCTACACTGGTTGTGACAGAGTGCTTTGAGCAAAAGCACATAGACTTTTACTGAAGTATGTCTCAAGAAAGATAAAGAGAGTGATGTTTCAGCGTGGAGAGGACATGCATTTAATGCTTGTATTAAATGCTCAAACATAGACTTCTTTAGACATAAACTCTCAGTGAAGAAAATGAAGTCGTTTAGAGACAACAAACACTTGCTAAAGATTTCTTATAAATATGAGAAGCTTTGAAGAGTTGAAGACAAGAACCAACATACTAATAATTGAAATTGGTTGTTCCCACTTCTCCAAGTCTTTCTCTGTAAATTCTTAAGTTGTAAAACTTTCAAAACACTCTATAAATCCTAAAAGAAAAATACTAAATGATGAACTTGTATGTCTGTCCTAAGACAATTCAGCTAGTCTATGTGCAAACAAACCCCAACAAATATGTTGATTTGTTTCCGAGTCATAAGTAGTTTAGTAGAGAAAGAATACTTGTGTTGTGAAGTGTTGTAAAAGTCATAAGTGACAAATAACAATACTTGTAACTTTTGTGAAAGTTAGTAAAATTTGATAAATTGTTAAGAACCGGATGTAGTCTTATTGATAAAGATGAACCAATATACAACGCTCTGCGTCTTATATATTTATTGTCTTTTATTTTAATTGACGACGATTCAAATTTGATTTTGGATTTTGAAAAGAGTTTGTAACAATATTTACAATTATTGTGTGATCAAATCTATTTGTGAAAACTTCTCCTTCTTTTTGATAAAATATTATCAAACGATAGGTTTTGGAAAGATGTACAAATTTTTTTTAAAATCACAATTCAATCTCTTTTTTGTCATATTTGTCTTTACACTTCTTGCTAAGTTTGGATTTGATTTTGGGATGAAGAGGTGTATATAATGAATGTAGTATTGGGGAGGTATAAAGCCTGTCCTTGGGTTGGCCATCATGTTGGAATTTAATTTGTTCTTAATCTTAAGGAATACGGTTGGCACTTTGGACACAACTGGGTTTCCTCTAAGGGTTTACGTTCAGAGTTCAGGATAGTTATTATCACAAGTACAATAATTCATTCATAAACTTAGTCATGCGCGTATTTCTTGGAATAAACTAGTTATTTCACAACTACAATAATTCATTAATCTCTTGGCTTGCCTTTCATTAGTCTGTGCTGTAAAGCTTAATGCACGTTTAATTTTCAAAGACTTTGATGCCAGTGTCGCTGTCGTTATTGTTTGGAGCGATGCTTGGGTCATATATGCGTGGACCTTGACCTTTATAGAGTTAAGTGAAACTGAACAAATCATATAGCACATTTTAGTAATTTTATAGTATTTTATAAAACAGAAGTTGATAATTGTATTCCGAGCTTATAGCTATTAGCTAGGTTGAATATGTTGGACTATAATTAAAAACTTATTTTAAAATTATGAAACTTCATTTTGATTTTTACATAAATACACATGGGAGGAGTCAACATATGTCCTCGTGAATTAGACCTCTAACACCAACTTAATTATAATCGTTTGTGTCTTGCCTGAGCGAGATCATAATATAGCTACTTATATTGTCAATTAACATTTTTATGTGATTTATATTTCAAATTGATTAGTTAATTTTTATTATAAATTATCAATAAATATTTCATAACTCGATCATAGTTGAATAATTAATATTCAGTCATTGATCGATTATCGTGGTTGGTATTTTTTTTATAAGCAAACGATTAACATTAATAAACATAAAAAAAAAAAAACGAAAATGAGTTTGATTTGAAATACACGCGACAAAGAGACTCAGGTTTAATTATACAATAAATCGAGCCTGCAACATAATAGTCACGTTGTTAAGTCTTCGCTTGACTTTTCTGTAGGACACCTTAATTAGAAGCCGGTTCACACACTATACCCAAATGACTCCCTTTCTCACTTGTGAGTTGTGACAAAGAAGCAACTCTTTCGAAAATACGCGTAGATGTATATATGGAGTTGCATGTTAAAGTTTATTATTAAAGTTAAACAACGTTAAGAAATACTATTAATTAGAATAAATGGGTTCTTGTAGAGTTTTTTACATTAATTGTTTATATAACTGATTTGATTAATTATGTTGTAAAAAAAGTGCTTAACAATGAAAAACTATTTTTTGAAGTTAAAACAAGAGTTATTATGTGAGTAAAAAGATAGATGGATAACTAATGAGTTTAACTCAGTTGAAAATATATGTTGAATTTGTAGAAAATATATGTTGAATTTGTGGAAGAAAATTTAAGTTTAATCCTTATATAATATATTTTTTGGAGATGAGTGATAAACTTTAAGTGTAATTAAGTTTTGGAGTAATGATTAATCTCATAATTGATCTAAATAATTGAAATTTATGAAGATATTCTTGAGATTTCATGAAAAGCCGAACGCCTTAATTATGGTGATTACAAAAAAAAAATTGAGAATGTGATAAAAAATAATTAAGAACTTTAGTTAGGTTCTACCATTGAAGTAGTGCGTATAAGTTATTATAAACCTCCTCCTATCTAAGTTTGATTTTCTACATATAAACAAAATTTATATCACTAAAGTAAACAATAGGTAAGTGTTTTTAAATTTAATATAGCAATAATTTAAATTAGTGAGTGTTCTAAAAAAGAGTCAAGAACCCTATAAAAAATGGAAGATATACCATAGGCTAAAAATTGGTAAAGTTAGGTCTCAAGAAAAAAGAAATAAATTGATCTAATATAAATATTCAATATAAAAAATTTTCATTTCTAATATGTAATTTTTTATGCTGGTTTAACAAGAAGTATTGAAATTTTTTGTTTGACACCTAATTGATTTTTTTTATTATATTTTCAATTGTGATTTTATGTCTAAATCAGGGATCGAACATTGGATCTTGATTAACGAATCCAAGTACTGAATCACTTGTATCAACAACTTTTTGTTAACTTCAACTTTAACATTTTCATCAAATGATTTCTATAAATTCCTAGCTAAAGCCAATGAGGCTTTCATAGTCATGCTTATTTAAATATTGATAGTTGTAGTCTTGAGGTAAAAAACAGTGTTGATCAATCTTATTCACTTTATAAATAAATATTATTATTTTGACTAAACCACCGGCCACTATAACTTTTCTTATTAATTTACGAGAAAAAAAATTCTACTATATTGAGAATATGAAACAAAATTTTATTAAGAGAAACTCAAGTACAGACACTTTTACATATTACACTTTTTCAAAGATTACTCACACTCACACTCACTCTTACTAAATATGTTATCTCAAGCTCACACTCTCTTGTTTCTTCCTTTCTCCTTACTTGTTTCTACTACTCTCACTTGCTTCTAACAAATGACCCTTACCCCTATATATAGTTGTTTGGTGACGTTTCTAGAATTCTTTTTACATTTCTTTAATTTTCTTTATTTTTCATGGTTTCTAGATAGTTCTCTAGATTTCTCCATTCATCTTTGTCTTTTAGAAACTCTCTAGATTTTTCTTCATGAAGATATTTAGATAAAAGAAGAAGTCTCTAGACATTATAGTGAAGATGGAGAGTTTTATACAGCATTCTAGAAACATCTAGTCATTGCTCTTCAATACTCCCCCTTAATGACTAGTCTTTCTCAATGTTGATCTGGCAGTCATACCAAGTTGCCTTCTAAATTCTTCGAGCTTCAAGCCATTCAGTCCTTTAGCGAACAAGTTTGCAACTTGGCCTTCAGTCTTAATATATTTCATTTCAATTTGTCCTTGTAGTACCTTTTCTCGAATAAAGTGATAATGTACCTCCACATGCTTAGTTCTTGCGTGAAACACTGGGTTCTCTGCAAGTCTTATAGTTGGCCGGTTATCACAATGAGGTTTATCGCGTAGTCATCAAGTTGATGTAAGTCTTTCATAAGCTTCATCAACCATGTACATTCTTGCGCTGCCATTGCTGCAGCTCTATACTTCGCTTCTGTAGTTGATAATGACACAGTTGGCTGTCTCTTACTACATCAAGACACTGTTCCAGATCCAATGTAGAACACATATCCAGTGGTGGAGGGTCGAGTGTCCTGGTCACCAGTGTAATCAGCATCACAATATCCTTCAACTCTGCACTTCTCATCTTTCTTTTAGAAAATTCCAATATCAAAAGTTCCTTTCACTCCTTTCACGTACCTTAGTATGCGTCGTACTGCCTCTAAGTGAGGTTTTCTTAGCTTCTCCACGAATCTACTCACAACTCCAACTATTTTACCATACCACGCCCTTGGTGCCTGCTTTAACCCATAAAGTGCTTTCTTTAACTTACACACAAAGGTTGGATGATTCTTATTTTTGAAACCTTGAGGCTGCTCCATGTATATGTCATGATCTAGCTCTCCATGTAAGAAAGCATTTTTCACATCCATCTACCAAAGCTTCCAAGTTTTGCTAGTTGCTAGTGCAATAAGGACACGTACCATGGTGATCTTTGCTATGAGACTACAAGTTTCATCGTAGTCTATACCACACTTCTGTGAGAATACTCGAGCCACCAGTCGAGCCTTATATCTTTCAATCAATCTATCAGGTCAAGTCTTCACTTTGTATACCCACTTATAGGATATTGGTTGTACATTTGCAGGCCTTGGTACCAACTCCCAAGTCTCATTTTGTTGTAGTGCTTGAATCTCCTCATCCATGGCTTTTCTCCATTCTTTCATGTGTGATGCTTCCTCGTACGAATTTGGCTCTTGAACTATATCTTCTTCAATCAATGTTGCATTTGCATACTTAGGATTTGGCCTTTTTTTGTCTTGAAGTCCTTCTTAATATTGGTGGTGAATCTCCAATTTCTTCAAATTTTTCAGTTTGACTGAGTCTTTCTTCTTCAACGATTTGGTGCAATGTTCCAGTTTGCCATGGGCTTTTTACTTTCTTTGGATTCACAGATCAATCTTCTTTAAGTTCTTCTTGTGATTCTGCTCCTTGTTGTAACTTTTCTTCAACTTCTTGAACATTTGGCAACACAACCTCTTTTGTCGGCCACCAAGATGATACTTCATCGAACACAACATTCCTTGAAGTGTAACACCTTCCTGTTGTAGGATCGCAACACTTCCATCCTTTTCTTTCGTTATCATAACCCACAAATATGCATCGTATAGCCTTTTTATCGAATTTTGTTCTTATATGGTCTGGCACGAAGACGTAATAGACACAACCGAAAACTAGAAAGTGGCTTACTGTGGGCTTGACATTCCACAGCTTCTCATAAGGTGAAACAAACTCAAGCCTTGCTTGAGGTAGTCTGTTAATAATATGTGCTGCCGTCTTCACACACTCAGCCCAAAATCGAGGTGGCGCGTTCTTGGCATGCAGCATGTTTCGGCATATCTCCACCAAGTGGCGATTCTTCCTTTCAGCAACTCCATATTGTTGGGGTGTATTCGGACATGAGAACTGTCATCGTATCTTACAGTTATGTAAGTACTCTGTAAATTCTTTTGATGTGTACTCTCCTTCATTATTCGTACGGAGACTTCTTATATTTATTCCTATCTATTTTCTACCTTTTTTTTTGAAATTCTTAAACTTGAAAAATGCTTCAGATTTTTCTTTCATAAAATCAAGTCACACGTACCTCAAAAAGTCATCAATGAAGGTAATCATGTACGTGAAACTTCTAATAGCTGGTTGCTTGACGAGCCCAAATACGTCTGAGTGAATTAGGTCAAGCGGCTCCTTCACTCTATGTTGTGACTCTTTGTATGGTAGTTGATGTGCTTTCCCGTATTGGCATCCAGCACACATCGTATCTTTTTGAACTTCTAATAGAGGAAGACCTTTCAACATTGCCTTCTTCATCATCACCTTAAGTTTGTGATAACTTACATGTCTGAGTCGTGCATGCCACAAGTCAGTTGTTTCATTCCTCCTTGTCTTTTCTATGTATGTCGTCTGAGTTGACATTACGTAAAAAAAATCTAATCGCCTCCTTTCCATGATTGGTGTACCATACTGCTTCAAATTTTTGTACACATTTACAGTGTATGGACCGAACACTACATAATTCCCAGAGGCGGTGAGTTGTGAGACAGAGAGTAGATTTTTCTTCATACCTAGCACATGGAACACATTCTCCAATGGTGTTTGGTTGGAGCTGAATCGTGGTACTATTGTTACCTTTCCCACGTGAGTGATTGGCAACTTTGCATTGTTTGATGTGACAACCACTTACCTTTTCTTGTACTCAGTCGCATCCTTTAACTTCTTTATGTCTCCCATCATATGATTGGAGTACCCAGAATCCACAATCCAATCATCATCATAATTAATTAACTTATTACTCATTGTAACAAGTGTTGACTCCTTTTCTGGTTCCACAACACAAGAAGCAGCAAGCTCCATTGATTCTTCCACGGCAAATGATGCTTGTAGATCTCATTCTTCGTCACTGTTGTTATCATTTTGGGTGGAGGTTACAACATTACATTCCTCTTTCTTTGACCAACAATCTTGTGCAAAGTGTCATTTCTTACCACAATTGTAGCACTGATTATTCTGACGATAATCTTTCTTCTGTCCAGTATCTTGTCTTTTTCGAACTCTCCCTTGTTGTTAGCCTCTCATGTCATGTCTTGTCTTTGTTTATCTACTCCTCCTTGATATTTGTGGTCTCTTTTTGGTTTGATTAACATTGCTTCCCTTGAATTCTCTTCTCTTGCTAAATAGGTCCTTCTCTTCTTCATTTACTGAGACATTAGACATTTGTTTGTCTAATGCTTCTTGATTGGATAGTAAGTTTTCCAACTCTTACAAAGTTGGCTCTTTGGCCCATCCATGGGTTGTCGTAATAATTCCACTATATTTCGGCCTTAGCCCATGGATAATTATTCTCCTCATGCGTGCCTCCGATACTGCATTTTCAGGATCTAACTTTGAAATTTCTTCATAAATAGATTTAATTTTGGAAAAATATTGACTTGTTGTTTTGTCCTGCTGTGTGGTTGATAGAAGTTCATTCTCCAAGTGCTGTAGCTTCGCATCATTCTTGCGTGCGAACAATGCTAATAAGGTGTCCTATGCCTGTTTTGGAGTCTCCACACTTTTAATGTGTTGCAACAACTCATCCTCAACTGTTACTACGAGAACATACATTTATTTGCCAGCTTTCAGCTTCCACCTTCTCAATTCGTTCGCTTCCGTGGGTGCTGTGGTCATTTTGTCATTTACTATGTCCCATAGATCCTGACCCTCCAGGTAGAACTTTACACAGACGCTCCAATTATTATAGTTGTTGTTGTTGAGTTTCTCAATTCCACTAGCTGAGTTGGAAATATTTGCCATCTTGACTTGGTGATCTCGCACTCTTCCAAGTAAGTTTGATCCCAGATCAAATAGATACACAATCCTAGATTATGCAATTGCAGAATTTCTGTATAGTGATCCCCGATCACTTGCCTCCTTAAGTGTAACTTGGCCCCAAACAACTAGCTCTGATGCCACTTGTTGAGAATATGAAACAAAATTTTATTAAGAGAAACTTAAGTACAAACACTTTTACAGACTACACTTTTTCAAAGATCACTCACACTCACACCCACTCTTACTAAGTATGTTCTCTCAAGCTCACACTCTCTTGTTTCTTCCTTTCTCCTTTCTTGTTTCTACTACTCTCACTTACTTCTAACAAATGACCCTCACCCCTATTTATAGTTGCTTGGTGAGGTTTCTAGAATTCTCTTTACATTTCTTTAATTTTCTTTACTTTTCATGGTTTCTAGATAGTTCTCTAGATTTCTACATTCATCTTTGTCTTTTAGAAACTCTCTAGATTTTTCTTCATGGAGATATTTAGATAAAAGAAGAAGTCTCCAGAAAGTGTAGACATTTCTAGTGAAGATTGAGAGTTTTATGGAGCATGCTAGAAAAAAATCTAGTCATGCTGATCTTCAATATACTCTATGTCGTGTAGCTTAACGCAAGTTTAAATTTCTAAGAATTTGACAGAGATGTCTTGTTTACATGAAGTGCCATTCTCACAGTCATTATTGTTTGGGGAGCCAATACTTTGGCCTTCATATAGTGTTGACCTTAATACAATTAAATAAAATTGAACAACCATACAACTAATTCCTGATAAAGCTAATAACTTGATTTGTATAATTATACATAGTGTTAATTAAGAAAATTGACTCGGTCATTCATCCAATTGAAATATTAGGTTAGAGAGAGCTCATGTTTCAAATAAAAAAAATTAAAATGAAAAATGGAAAAAAAATGATTTTAATTGTCAAATTATAATTAAAAAGAATCAAAGATTGATATAAAAATCTCGAAATTGATTTTAATCGTTAGATTACAATTAAAAAGAATTCAGGGTTGAGATTAAAATTCAAGTTTTTAATCTCGGCCCTTGATTTTTTTTAATTATAATTTGACAGTTAAAATTAATTTTTCTCATTTGAAATATCTCCTATATATAAATTAAAAAGTAAAAAATATATATAACATAACTATCAAATATGAGCAATTCATAGTCTAAATTTTAATATGACATAATTATTTATAATTATAAATGATTTTGTTAGATGTTATCATTAAATTACTAGAGAAATTCTTTATTTTCTAGGGCTAAATATAAAAGTTGTCAAAAATGATCATGAACAAGTCCAATAAAGATATATAAAAAACATAAATATTAAATAAAGATCAAAATAATAAATATTAGTTATTATACATTGTGATCAGGATCAAAATAATATTATAAGAGCATATTATATGCTAGTATTCAATAATTAACTATTAATAGTTTAACATGTTTTAGGAATTATAAAAAAAAATTGTTAAAAAAAATTAAAATTAGTTAATTGAGTCAAACTAGGTCAATCCGATCTAAATCACTCATTTTTACTAAATTCGACCAGATCAAACTAAGTTGATCCGAATTGACTGTATTTCGAATCCTAAGGGAGAGGAAATGAGTCAAGGCCTCTCCTTATCCTTCCTTAGATTCATCCCTAATACCAGTATTTATTAAAAACTATAAAATCAAGAAAAAAATCATTGAATAAAAAGTGAAATTTGCATAAAATTATAATTTATAATTAAGTAAATCTTTACAGATTAAAAGAATATATATATTAAAGAACGAATTAAAACATTTCTCTTTTCTAGGTATATTTTGCACATAAATTTAGTCATTCGCTTATTTCTTGGAACAAACTTTAGTTATTGTCAAAGGTAAAGGACAAAAAGTTAAAAGAGAAGCAATTCCACACACGATACCAAAAGTCCACACTGCATGCCTTTGGACACATTGCCATGAAAAATTCATTAAAGTCTGTGCCGTGAAACTTACTGCAAGGTTAGATTTTGAACATGTCAAGTTTGGCTCTTGTAAATGTGTGGTGGACCTTTGCAATTTTCCTTTAAATATCAGTTTTGATTTTATATTTGCACTTCATAAAGTTCAATAATGAGAAACACTTTGGCCTTTATGTGGAGACAAAGAGCGTTATTGGTGATTCTGCTGTTTCATGTCCAGCAAATTTGTTCTACCAAGGAGCAAGAACATGATTGCCCCCCTTCTTCCTGCGGCAAAATCACCAACATAAGGAATCCATTTCGATTAAAAGACGACCCAAAACGTTGCGGCGACAACAGGTACGAGCTAGCTTGTGAAAATAACGTTACAGTGTTATATTTGTACTCCGTGGAATATCATGTGCAGGCGATCAACTACAATAATTTCACAATCCGAGTGGTAGACCCAGGAGTTAATCAGCATCCAAATTGTTCCTCTCTCCCTCGCCATTTCTTGTCTCAATCAAATTTCAGTGATACTTATTATTACGGCGCCATGGATCCATACCAAGCCATTCAAAACCGAGGGTCGTCTCAATTTGATTATTATCCGGAGGTTGTTTTTCAGCATGTAGTTTTCATGAATTGTATTACTCCAGTGACCGACAATCGTAAGTATGTGGATACTTCGCGGTGCGTCGATTGGGACTCCAAAGGACATTCATATGCTATTGCTGGTGACTTGAAAGCAGAGGACTTTGAAATTGGTTGTCATGTAAAACTGGTTGCTCCAACATCATGGTGGGGTTTGGACACAGATAAATATTCCTACACTTTGATGCACAGGGCTCTAATCTATGGATTTGAAATTTCATGGATGCATTTCGCCTGTGAGGAGGATTGTGGGGAGCATGAGTCCTGCTATTTTGACATTAACAAGGACAAGCCTCGTTGCAGTTCTGGTTGTTCTGCCTTCCCTTATTAAAGGAAAATTAAATTATTACTAATTTCTTGTTATCACTTGCCCAATTTAAAACAATAATTATATTTATACTTCTTAAGTTTCGTTTTTATTTTTTAAGTTTTCTTAGAGACATAAACACCTCTCATGTTTAGCCTTACAAACTTTCCTTATTTTTTCTACATTTAAGTTAAGGTCGGTTGTCCAATCCTACAATACAATGTGACCTGATTTATTTTATCACATAAAATAATTAAGTTTATTTTTTTTATTTTTTATAATTAAAGATTAAGGACCCTTTTGAAAATTTGATATTTTTATTTTTTCTGCTCTTACATTTTTTTATCAGCATCATTTCACTCATTTGAACATCCAACTTATGTCTTTACATAAACTTGCGTCTTTCTAATTTTTTTAAGTTTTGATGTTATATTACATTAATATTTTTAATTAATTAATTAATTATTTATTTAAAGGTAAATATTATTTATCTCTTTTAATTTCTTTACGCGATACTGTTTTCTTTCAATTAACGCTATACATAATTTGTTAGTTTCAAATCATTAATTAGCAAACCATCTTTTGTCTATTAAACGATTTTCTTAGATATATTTTTCAATACAATGTTTCAAATACATCTGTATTTAGATTTTATATTCTTTATAAAATAAAATATTTTATATTTATTATTAAACATCATTATATTAATTCATCAATTTTTAGACAAAAGTATTTTTTATATTTTACTTGTATTTACAAGAACCCATGCTTTCAAGTTTCAATAAAACATTTATTATTTTTCAATAAAAAAGAATATGAAATTGTAGAAATAGTATTGTTTTTCAGGTTGTTGAGATCGATCAACAGGATTCTGAAAATGATATTCTCTTTCATTTTTTTTGTGATATAGGAATACTGGAGAGCCTAGAAACTCTTGCAGAAGGTAAGAATTTATCATCTTAATTTACCTATATGCTTTAATGTTAATACATAATAACTTTATGACGATCTTATTCAACGATGTAATTGTTTTTACATAATTTATTAACTCAATAAATATATGTAATTTCAAATTCATTAAAATGTGAAAGAATATTACTTCACACACATGTTAACGGTCAATATTAATTTATTAATATCTTAAAAAAATATTAATTTACTAATGAGAATTTGCTCCCGTGAATATGTCTGTGGAAATGTATTTATTAATATAGATGAATCCATTTGTTTGTTTTTTTAATGAATGGATCCATTTGGTTGTATGTGTATACAAATTTAACCAATGATTTCGTAGTATATGATATAGAAAATTTAACAAATATAAAACATTATATTATTCCCTAAAATTGAATTTTCTTTTTGGCCCCTTGTCTAACAAAAAATTAAATAAGTAAATTTAGCTTTTAATTTTAACAACCATTAGTCAATAATATTTGGCCTTAGATGCACATTAATATTAGAGATAGAATTTACTTATACATACCAGTGTCGACAACCAAATTGATTGATATTTGTTTTAGTTAAAAAAAAAATTGCTTTACTTGTAATCTTACTATCTAAATTGATGTGTATAGTATCAATTTTAAGAACCAAATTAATTAATGTTTTTCTCAAACAAATACCTTACTTATTGCATTTTACATATTATGGTGTAATCAAAAGATTCTTTACCATGATATTTATTCAATCTAGTAAATTTTTATTGCAGATATTGTCCTGAGTGCATTCTACACTGTTCTTATATCATGGGCATGCAAAATTTTGTTTGGGGTGCCGCTGATTATTGCGTTTGTCATATACAAATGGCGAAAAAGACATTTATCAATGTATGAAGGTATTGAAAACTATCTAGAACAAAACAACTTGATGCCGATTAGATACTCATACAAGGAAATTAAGAAGATGGGTGGAGGTTTCAAAGACAAGTTGGGCGAAGGAGGATATGGTTATGTGTTCAAGGGAAAGTTGCGTAGTGGGCCTTGTGTTGCAATTAAAATGTTGGGTAAATCAAAAGGTAATGGACAAGATTTTATTAATGAAGTTGCAACTATTGGAAGAATACATCATCAAAATGTAGTATAATTAATTGGCTTCTGTGTTGAGGGATCAAAACGTACTTTGCTTTATGAATTTATGCCCAATGGATCTCTCGATAAATTTATTTTTTCTAAAGATGGAAGTATACATTTAAGCTATGACAAAATATATAATATATCAATTGGAGTGGCTCGAGGGATTGCTTATCTCCACCATGGGTGTGAGATGCAGATTTTGCATTTTGATATCAAGCCCCACAACATCTTACTAGATGAAAATTTTATCCCAAAAATCTCTGACTTTGGATTGGCAAAGCTATATCCAATAGATAATAGCATTGTCACAATGACTGGAGCAAGAGGGACAATTGGGTACATGGCTCCAGAATTATTTTATAAAAATATTGGAGGAATATCCTATAAGGCTGATGTTTATAGTTTTGGAATGCTTTTGATGGAGATGGCAAGTAAAAGGAAAAACCTAAATCCTTATGTAGAGCGTTCAAGCGAACTATACTATCCTTTTTGGATTTATAATCATCTTGTAGAAGAGAAAGATATAGAAATGGAAGATGTCACAGAGGAGGAAAAGAAAATAACAAAGAAGATGATCATAGTTGCACTATGGTGCATACAATTGAAACCAAATGATCGCCCATCAATGAACAAGGTAGTGGAAATGCTAGAAGGAGACATTGAGAACCTAGAAATACCCCCAAAGCCTACTCTATATCCACATGAAACGATGGTAAGGGATCAAAGAACAAACTGTCACCAAATAATATCGAGTGACTTCATTAGTTCTGATTTTTCCATGTAAATTGTAACTAACCTTTAGGTAGAGAATACTATTTGGCAATGCACAATAGCTTTTTATTTGTATCCACCTTCTTGAACACTAGTTCATTTATTGTTTATATCATTGGTATTGAAGGAAAGACCCATAAATCTCTCAGATGTTTAATCTCTTATCTAATCAGATGATAGGAAAAATCAGAAAATCAGCCGAATTAATTCATATTTAATTTCATAAGTATAAGATCATATTATCTACGATTTTCTGATATTTAAATAGCTTGTGACAATTAAAACTTATTGATGATAATGTTTCCTTAAAAATACAAAGCAATTTCTAGTTAGTTTAAAATTTAAAATGCATATCAATTGATTTTTGAAAGAGGAAAATGTGCCTAGAAAGTAGCAAATTACCAGAAAGTGGATCAGTTCAACCTGCAACTATAAGTCAATTATCAGTTGGCAATGGATTTTTAGCAACTATCAGCTGATTTCAGCATTTAGAATCAACTAAATGACACCCAAACCATGTTATAGATAGTTGTTAAGTGGAGAAAATGTGATTTGGTTGTTGAGCTCCCAACAATGGGTGGTTTAACCTCTCATTGTCATGAGAGGCTTACAAATACAAAACAAAAGCCAGAGAATGGAAGAAAATGGAAGAAGAAAGAAGAAAATAGTGTAAAGCAAGCTCCAAAGGAGTGGTTTTTTTTTTCTCTCCTTCGTGCCCTAACTTTCTCTTCTCAGCCCTTGATAATGGCATTGTGTTTCCCCCCTCTTTTTTGTTAGATACAGGGGGAGCTTGAAAGGATCAAGATGCTAAGGCTCTTAGGCATGGATATGTTTTAGTGTTTACATGTCATTCAATTGAAGGCATATGTAATCTTTAGATGTCTAAATAAGTCATCCTATGATCTATTGCATGCATAAACATCATTCATAGTCTTGCATTTATGGTTTTCATAAAAGCATAAGTTTTGTGACAAAGATTTTCTTTTCATGATTGCATAAAAGCCAAAGTGTTCAGAGTTTAAAGTTTAGGAAAAACTATTTCGCATTGCTTTAATCGATTACCAGAATATGGTAATCTATTACTTAAGCTTTGAAGAACACTTTAATCGATTACAACAATATGGTAATGATTACACTTCACAAAGGCTCAGAAAAGTCTTCATGTGATAATCGATTACATTATGAAATAATTGATTACTTCGTTTATATATCTTTTCCAGAAAGCTAAAGAACACTTTAATCGATTGAATGTGTTAATAATCGGTTACATATGTAAATTTAATTAATTACATTAGCGCTTTAATTGATTACTAACAGTTACAAACTGATTTCTTTGGGTGTTTTGGAAAATAAGAACGAAAATTACAAAGTTCATTCATAAGCTTTATGTGCAAGAAAAGGTTTCTAGTACTTAACTCTGTTAAAGTTCCAAAATCCTCAAGATTCAAATATTTCAAATGAGGGTTTCTTCTTGGTCAAGTTTTCAAAAGAAGTTTTGTAAAGAAGGTTCTGAAACAACTTCTTTCATCTTTCAATCCAAGTCTGGTAAATCATTTGCATACTTCATTTGCTGGATTAAAGGTGGTTTCTTTCTTTACACTCTGTTGTGTATTCTTTTGAGTACTTTTTTGTATTAATAACATAATATTTCTTAGAGCTTTACTAGGATAGGTGTTCCTAGGGGATAAGAGTAGAGGTGAGTGATCTCTATGTCTTGGATCACAGAAATTCTAAGGTGTCCGAAGTCTCGTTCTTAATCTAGGTCTGATTAAGAGTGATTGTGTAAAAAGCTTGTAAGAATACTTTTGTTATTAGTGGAATTCTAACTATTGTGGTTGGATGAACTGGATGTAATTTCTCAGGTGAGAAGTGAACCCCTATAAACCATTGTGTTGACTACTTCCTTTAATCTTTTCTTGTTGTCTTAATATGTGATTCTTTGGTGCTATCTTTCTTATTCAAAAGTGAAAGTTTTGTGATTGTTTTCTTGAGCTGAGTGATTTGATTGGTTGGGGCTGTGATGACTCTGATGCCTGGCACGGCTGGCGCGGTATTTGGCGCGGTCAGCTCCAGGGTCCTTAAGCAGAAAAACCATGTCTGGCATATGGCGCGGGTAGCGCCGGGCTTCTGGAGTGTAGCGCTAGTGGCGCCAAGGTGACGCGGTCAGCGCCACAAGTCTTCCAGAAATCCAATTCTCTCTGGAAGTTGGCGCGGGTGGCGCCATTGGTGGCGCGGGTGGCGCCGGAAGTCTTCCAGAAATCCAATTCTCTCTGGAAACTCACGCTATCAGCGCGGGTGTGGCGCTGGAGGCGCCATTTGTTTTAGGCCAGCGCGGGCAGCGCCAAGGGTTACGCGAGTCGCGCCACAAGTGGCCTGGAAAATCAGTTTTCTTTGGAATCCGGCGCGGTCAGCGCCATGTGTGGCGCGGTCAGCGCCATGTGTGGCGCGGTTGGCGCCATTGACTTTTAATGTGTGGCGCGGTTAGCGCGGGGAGCGGCGCGATCCGCGCGGGACGTCTGGCAGAGTTGGTATAAAAAGGAGAGGTCGCGATTTTGGGGAAAAACTCACCTTCTTCTTCCTTGGAACGCCAGACCTCCATTGTTGAAGCTCCAAGCTTCGTTCTTGCTCCATAGTTCACCAAATCAAGTCCTTTAAACACCCAACTTGATGGAAAACACCTAGTGAGCTTGAATCTTTCATCCTTTCTCTTGAAAAATCCCAAATTAGAGAATCCCTTTCTCAAGGGAAGTTCTTGAAGCTTGAGTTCGGTGAGGAACGGCGACGATTCGTGGGTACCCAAGCTAGGGGGAGTTGTTATTGAGTCTTCCTTGTCGTCATTGAGGTAAGAAACTCAAGTTTCACCGTTTAATTTGTTGATTGGGGTTTTGGATGAATAGTGACCCACTTGTGATAGAGCTTGAATTAGCCTTGGGTCCTTTAGAGATATGTGTTTAGAATGTGGTAGGGATGAAAGGTTAGCTCTCATTTATTAGTTTGGTGAACTTTGGTTTATTGGCTCTATGTAAGGCATGTGTTGATATTATGCTGAATTGGTTGGCTTGTTTGACATGCTAGAGCCTTGATATGGGTTTTGTTATGCCTGAGAGGCCATGAGAACGGTGCCTTGTGTATGTGGTATGGACCGTTCGAGCCCTATATGAATTCTGAGGAATTGGGCTGTTGTGGTGAGCTTAGGGCTCTGTGTGCTTTGGCTAGGCCAAGCTAGACCAGTGAGGTCTGAGAATCACTTGTGAAGTGATTGAGTGCATGTTATGTAGAGCGGGTTATGACTCCTTTCGTTCTAACGGCGTAGGGCCGTTACTGAAACATTGTATGTTTGATCCTATGTAGGACGTGAGACCGATAGTTTCGGTGGTGGTGATAGCGAAGCCGGGAGAGCCGGTGCGTTGCTCAGAGCAGGTAAGCTCTTGGTTCTTGAATGTATGCCCTTTGTTGTGTTCAGCCATGCACCAAATTGAGGTGATGGTTCTGTTGTGGGCAAATGCATGTATATAGAAATTGTATATTGATGTGGTGAATAAATGGATTGTGCTTTGGTCCCGGTGATGGGAGTTGATGTATATTGACTTTATTGATGTGATTGTTTGATAAATTGTACTCTGAACCCCATGATGGGAACTGATATTGAATTGATCCTGTTGATGTGTTTGCCTGATGAATTGTGCACTGTGCCCTGTGATAGGGATTGGCATTGTATTGGCCTGAGATGCTGAGATGTGATTGGACCCAGTGATTGGGGAAAATGAAATGTATGGTTATGAATTGCATAGTGTGAAATGTGCTTGATTGAATCCTATGGCAGTAGGATAGATGATGAGAGATTGAGTAAGACCTGATGTGAGATGTTCCTGTGATATAGATGTAGCCTCCCGAATGGAGATGTTCTTATATCTATAGATGTAGTCTCCTCGGGCAATTGATTGATGTAGGTTGTGAGATGTTCCTGTGATATAGATGTAGCCTCCGTGAGTGGAGATGTTCCTATACACAGATGTAGCCTCACTAGATGGAGATGTACCTGTGGTATATAGACGTAGCCTCTTAACTGAGATGTTCCTATATACACAGATGAAGCCTCCGATGGAGATGTGCCTGTTACATAGATGTAGCCTCTTAAATGAGATGTTCCTATGTTTCAGATGAAGCCTCCAATAGATGTGGATATGCAGGCAAGAGATGTTCCTAGTATATAGATGTAGCCTCCGTGAGTGGAGATGTTCCTATATACCTAGATGTAGCCTCTGCCTAGTAAAATGATGTGTACCACCTGTGTATTGACAGGCTGGGGTGAAATGATAGACATAGTGTCCTGTGAAAGGGGATGAGACCCTGTCTGGTATGATGAATGAATGAGAAATGTTCTGATGATGAATGTGATTACGAATGGCTAAAATGTACTATTTCTATGTATGTGCCTGAAAGTGAACCAGGGGAAGGTAATACCTTCAAGGGCCCTGAGTTTACTGGGATTTTATATCTCACCCCTTGTGTGGGGCTTATGTTTTGCAGGTGAATCCTCAGCAGGAGCAGATAGATCCCAAGACAAGAAGCCTATGCAGGGATAGTTGCTACTTATAACCTTAGGCTTAGATGACATGAGCTTGTGGCTCGGATGTTTTGTATTGCCTTTGGTTTTGGTTTTGTTGTACCCTGAGGGGAAGTTATGTACAGTTTTGTACTTGAACTGAGAACTTGTATGTAATCACCATATTATAATGTAAAGCGTGTATGTTGATGGCATTTGATGATGCCCTTTTGTTATATGCTTCCAAACTGCTATGTCTCTGATGTGTTGTGTATGTATGGATGGATGTTCACACGTGGTAATGACCCCGGTGCGTGTAAGGGGTGTTACAGGGGCATTCTTCGTTCAATTATGATATGATCTTGATTACTCTGATTTTTTTTAAGATTTTTAAAATACCAAGTTTAAACCAATTCACCCTTCTCTTGGTTATTGTTTGTGTTCATATTGTTTTCATTTTTATCTTCAAAACGTAGTACAATCATGTTTTTCGACTTTGGTTGTGCGTTAGGCCTGCAAGTGCTCGCTAAGCACACATGCAGAGTTCAGCTGGCTCAAGTGGTCATGCACTAAGCCGCTAGATGTGCGCTTAGCGCACATGCACGTGACAGTTGGCTTCTTACGCTAAGCGGGACTTCTCGTGCTGAGCGGTGATGTCGTGTTAAGTGGGTCTGTCACGCTGAGCACGCTACTTCAGTTCTTCAACCATCTTACAGGCCTCTTGTTGTGTCATTTCTACAAAAAATACAACCAACACACTTTAAATTAACTAGTTTTATCATCTACTGGATAAAAGCTCAGAAGAAGCTGAATTTCTAACGTTTTAATCACAAAAGAAGCATTAAAAGAGGAGAAAGAAGATAATTGCTATGTAATTTAAATGTACAATTTACGTATGCATAGCAATTATCAAACTACCCCAATTTTAAAGTTTTGTTTGTCCTCAAGCAAAAGTAAACAAATACTAAACTAAGTTAGATCAATGGCAATGTCAAGGATGTAACCGAATCACAACAACTGAGATAATTGCATACTTCCCAAACAATTTCAATTTCTAATCCTCAAGTTCACACTTACTATGGTTTTCATGATGGAATCATGCAAAGAATGCACTCAGGTATTGAAAAAGGTTAGCAAGAATGACAACTCTCAAAGAAAGATCAACCCATGATTCACTCCTCACAAGGTCAATGTTTCTCTCAAGCACACAGGTGTTTCAATTATGAGTATTTCATTCAACCCAATTGAAGTTTCAAATCTCAACTTTGCACATCATCTCGTTCAAACCAATCACACACGCACAAAATGGATCGCTAAGGACTTTATTAGGCATGTAACGTGGCTGGGCTAACAAGGAAATCATGTTTTTTCTCAGAATTGAAAACACTTAGGTTCTAGGAGAGCCTTCACCCATTCCCTACTTGCTTTAAGGGAACCACTTTTTCTTTTACCTCCCAACCTTTTATTAACAAGCCACCATTAACAACACACATAGATTTTCTTGACATGAGTTTGCTTTTCAATTCTTATTTCCAGTTATATATATATATATATATATATATATATATATATATATATCCAAGGTACATTGTAGTTTTTGGTCCTATGTGTGTTTCTTACTCACATCTCTGCAAAAGTGTTTATCCAAACCACTCCCCCAAATTTGGAACAAATTCGCCTTGATCCATAACAATGCTCTCCTACAACCTAAGCAAGGTGTACATAATTGCATTTGCTATAAGTTCAGGGTTCAAGAACAAAATTCATTCATAGCTTAGGCTCAAGAAGGGTGCAAGGGATTCAACATTTGTTTCCACAAGGTTGGCTTTTTGGCTAAGTGGATAAAATAAATTAACCAACAAGGCCTTGATCATATCCACATCATGTATGCACACAACTCCCACGGTAACGTGAAGCATTTAGTTTTTCTTTCACACGAATTTTTGTCATGCAAGCTAACCAACTCACTCACGCACATTCAATTCACAAACCATCAATAAACAACAACGTGTGCTCACTCAAAAATTGAAATTTCACAACATCAACAACTAGTATGCAAGATCTCAGTAATGCAACCAATTCAACTAGAACATTCCCAAAAATGTGTTGACTATGAAAGACAACCAAAGCATATCATCAAGGTAAAAAGTCTATCGTGCAGAATTAAACGAAATGTAAAATGCATAAATAAAATGTTCTAAATGTAAAAAAATAAGATAAGTCTAGAATAAGATGGCCTCAATCTTGGGTCGACCATGGGTCTCAAGCTCCCTGAGCAATTGTGACATCAGCAATGTAGTCACCATCATCACTAGAAGGTTCCTCATTAGCTTTCAACTCCAAAGGTGCATCCCTCCCCCCCTCCCCCGATAGAGGAAGGCATGTCCCTAGGCCAAGTAACACGCTCGAGGAAGTCCTCTGGCATCATAACAGGTTGGTGGAGAGAGAGCTGATGAAGACTCTGCATAAGTAGATATTGCCCCTGATGAAGACTCGTCAGCATGGGAAGAAACTGCTCCTAAAGAGAGAAGGTGTGTGGAGGAAGAGTAGGGTCCTGATGGGGAGGCGGAGGAGCATCCAGAGCAGCACAAGCATGAGTCCTCCGTGACCCCGAAATGATGATAGAAGTGCCTGCTGGGTTCTAGCAGTTCTTCCATATGTAAGCGATGTTGATCATAGGGCTCAAGGACTCAAAAGCAAGTGTGTTGAAATGGACATCCTTGGCATCACACAAAAGAGTGATAAGTGTGGGGAAGCCAAGCCTGGAGGAGTTGGACAAACCTGTCAATATAATGGGAATTCATGTCTTTAGAAAAGCATTTATGGAGTACATGAACTTACATATGTAGCAATATGTTAGAAAAATATAACACACCTTTGAGTATAAATAAATTAACCATGCACTATATAATATAGGTTATAAAAGGAAAATATTAATAACTTCATGTAAATTTATAATACTTTATTTTGATTAAATGATTCGATGGTAAGTATGAATCCATGTTCAATTTGTTTTAACCGTTTAACTCAAAAACTATATGCTATATTATATGTGCATCAAAGTAAAAGCTAAACTTAGAGTTTTTATCATCGAAAGGGTGTAATTTTTTTTAATTACCGTTTGGAGATATAATTTAAATCTTTTACCAAAAAGGGGTAAGTCGTAACCCCTGTTATGTCTTCTGATTTAAAAGTTATAACCCAAATTATGACTTATATATTTTTTAATTTTTTAAATTGAAGTCGTAAAAAAAATTGCGACTTCAGCATATATTTTATTTTAACATGCGACTTCAAAGTCATAAATTTTTTTACGACTTTTATAACTTTTTTTTCCTTTTTTTCTTTTCCTCATTACGACTTCAAAGTCGTAACTTTGCTTCTTTTTTTTACCTTTCAATTTCTTTTTTAACTTTTTTTTTACTTTTTTATCCATTTTTTTAACTTTTTTCTTTCATTTTTGTAATTTTTATATATTTTTTAAAATTTTTAAAATGATAAATTATTTTGTTTTAAATATATTATTTTATTTTTAAATATATCATTTTTTATACTTTTTTATTACTATTTTTATTTTTATAAACTTTTTTATACATTTTTTATTTTCTTTTTTTTAACTTGTTTTCTTAATTTTTTTAGTTTCATTTAATATTTGAATATATTTTTGATA
>PYAF01003207.1:186641-199991 GCA_007407185.1 Glycine tomentella
AAAATTAAAAAATAATTTTAAAAATAGAATATAAAAACGTATAAAAAAGCTTAAAAATGAAAAAATGTAAAAAAAATATTAAAAACAAAATAATATATTAACTAAAATAATATATTTAATATTAAAATAATATATTTAAAACAAAATAATTTATCATTTTAAAAAGAATAAAGAACATATAAAAAAAGTTACAAAAATGAAAGAAAAAAGTTAAAAAAAACTTATAAAAAGTAAAAAAATAAAAGAAATAAAAAAAGGAAAGTAAAGTAAAAGGTAACAAAAACATAATGAGAAAAATAAAAAAAGGAAAAAAAATTATAAAAGTCGTTAAAAATTTTACGACTTTAAAGTCGTAAAATATGTTACAACTATGAAGTCGTAATGTTAAAATAAAAATATGTTGAAGTCGTATTTTTTTTTACGACTTGAATTTAAAAAATTAAAAAATATATAAGTCGTAACCTTCGTTACGATTCTAAATTAGAAGTCGGTTACTACTTATCTTTTTATTAAAAAATTTAATTGTACCACCAAACGGTAATTAAAATAACAATTGCACCCTAGCCAAAATTCGCTTGTAATCCTCGTTCCTCTCGAATAGTTTCAGGCTTTAGAAGCACAACAATATAAACTGGGACAGGTTGAACCTTCTAACCATGCTCAGTTTGGACAATTCAGTACAATTCACATGGCCAGTAGCTATCAGAAAGACGATTTAAGGACACTAACCAACCACAGGTCAGAAGTTTGAATTTTCATTTCCTGTCTTTTGGTTTTAGGACAATAATATTAACCTTTGCACTCCACTCTCTCTCAGCCTCAACCTCAACCTCTTTCTCTCGCTTTTCTCAACACAATCAACATTAGATATTTGAAAATAAACAAACACTAGAACTAGAACAAACCCAAGGGGGCCAAAAAGCCCCTCTTCAGCAAATCCACACAATTTAAAATCTCAACGATAAATTATAATCTCATGTTACACAGCTAACCAAGATCTTCATACATCAGAACCCCCCAACTATCATTGCTTTCATAATATTAATAATTAATAATCTCGTGCATAGAAACGAGGCACCAAATAAGTAGTTTGAGCGGCACTTTTTAGCGTGTTTGGATAGAAAATTTTAATTGGAAAAAGTAAGTTATCAGAGAATTTAAAAATTTTTAATTTAAAATTCATTGTTTGGATTTTTTATATGAAGAATTTAAATTTTTGGAATTTTAAAACAAAATTTTAAACAACTAAAAATGTGGAATTTGAATTTCCTTCTAAAATGTGAGAAATTGAAATTCTCTTCTTCTATAGAAGCTCTAACCGCACCACTCTTTACTACGTCTCTATAGCCGACGAGTACTTCGACCTTCGCTACTCCCACAGCACCCATCTCACGCGCCTCTCCGTGCATGAGGTTCAAAATTTTAAAAAAGAAGAAATTCAATTTTTTTATCCAAACACAAAATTTTGAAAATGAAGAAATTTAATTTCTTTATCCAAACACAAAATTTTGAAAATAAAAGAATTTTAATTGATGCATTTTAATTTCCTTGAATTTTAAATTCTCTGAAATTTTAAAATACTCCATCCAAACATATTCAGGGAGCCATACTAATATTGTTGTTTCTATCATCATTACATGAACTAGATATGACTTTCCCTCTTCAACTCCACCGATTCAACCCTGCAACCGACACATCCACTGCCATCGCAAACAGCGTCAACTGTCCAAAGCCAGCACAAACGACATCGTCAACGGCCTTAGCGTGATCGAGATGGTTGCTCGGCACCACGCACACGCGGTGGGGCCCAATCAGTGCTGCATGTTTTGTCACAGGAACCTCATCCTGAATAAGAAAAGGAGAGAAAACGAAGAAAAGGTGAAAAAATAATTGAAGGGGGAAAGTAAAGAAGGCGAACCTGATCAAGATTGAAGAGCGGATTGGTAGTGCCTGGAAGCAGAAGAGAGACGAACACTCTAAAAGGAATCACTGTCCATGACTGGTCTCTGTTTGTTTACACTCCGATTGTGATCTTGATTAGGGTTTTGGTTTAGAAACATAAAGTGAGAGAGAAAGATTTGAAAGAACAATATGGTGCCGCTTAGGGGAAGACAGCAAAAGCAAAGAGAATTGCTACTGCATTTTCCTCCTTTCATTTATATACCCCATATTTTGTTTTATGTTTTTTCTTACATTTACCACGAAAGCATAAGAAATGTCAAAGTTCAGACTTGAAAGTCTAGCAGTTAACATCAGTTTTTTCAAAAAAATCGATGTTAACATTCATAAGAGTAACATCGATTTTTTAAAAATCGATGTTAACATTTATAGAATAACACCGATTTTTTAAAAACCAATGTTAACATCAACAGAATAACATCAATTTTTTAAAAAAAAATTGATGTTAACAAAATCTAATTTATTTACAAAAATGTCACCGCTCTTTTGTTAATATCGACTTTATTAAAAATCGATGTTGAAAGCATTCTTTCTAATAATGTGACTATAATATTTTGGGAAATTGACATGGAATGTTGATGAGATGATGATGTGTGCGATGCAAATGCGAACTTTGGGTTGGAACCATCCCTATATGTTAAAAGGAGTTAATTATATCCTATGTTTTGACTTCGAATAACATGTTAGAGTGATAAAAACTAGTTTCCAAGATGTTTAAAGACTCTTTTAGTGTATAGGAGAAATGGATTGTGTTAGTTAAAGTACACCTTGGGTTATTATCTTTGTACAATCTAAATGATGTTATGGAATTACAAAGGAAATAAACAGAAAGTGAAGGATTAATTGCATTTTGGTCTCCTCCACCAGGCACACTAAAATATTTAATGAATAGAATTAATTACTTTTTTACCCCCAACTTTTAAAATTGTACATTTTATCCATAAATTTGAAATTTGTGAATTTTCTTCGAGTCATTTTTCCACTACTAGGAAAAAAATTGGGGGTAATGTTTTTTTAAAAAAATAAAGTAAGGAGTAAAATTTGCCAAAAAAATAAAAATTTGGATGTAGAATTTGCCAAAAAAACAATTTGGAATAAAAAGTATAATTATGTTAGAAATAAAATAAGATAAGATAAAATCTATAAGTTTCTTAAAAATAGGAGGTAAAATAGGTCAAATTATTTTATTGGGATAAAATTTATCAAAAATTAAAAAATTGAGATAAAAATAAAATTAAGCCTAATAAATATTGTTGATGTGACATTGGCTGGTGAGATAAAATTTACTGAAAATGTGGCAACTAGGAGTGGGCAAAAGACAAATTGAGACTGACTTGATCATTTATTTGAACTCAAACCCAACACAACAAGACTTGAAATATATGGGATGGGACTGTATCAATCAAATGTTTTAGCTTATGTCAAAATTAACATTATGCATAGTTAAATAGGAGAATAAAAGAAGTACTGTAAAACTTAATTAAGGTATATTTTATGATGTATCATTTGAATATAGTTAGACATATTAACCTGGTTGAGATAACCTAAATCATTTTCTAATCCTATACGTGTTTAAAAATGCATCAAGTCTAATTTTAAAACTCAAATATATTATTAAATCAATTTTGAGTCAGATTGTGTTAGTGGACATGTTGAATCTTACTCAATCCCTAATAACAATTGACGAGATGGCTAATTAATGTGATAGATGAGATGGCAATCAAAAATTAAATAAATTCTCAAAGTGGTGATTGGATTCAAACTCCCTCCCCTACACTCTGCCACTTTATATAATAAAGCACTAGCTAAACCAATTTCATTATCAACAATATATATATATATATATATATATATATATATATAACTTATGTTATATATAATTTTATAAATATTAAATAAGATATATACATACTTTATTCTATAAAAAAAATGCATACTATATACTAACGAAATACATAAAATAGTATAATTTATACATTATTATAATAATAAATAACTCACCATATAAAAGAATTATAATATATTTACTACATATATTTAATAAAACATTTACTATATTTACTGCTAAATAATAATAATAATAATAATAATAACAATAATAATAATAATAATAATAATAATAATACTTCTACTTCACATATGTTGAACAATATATAACTTTAACAAAATATGACGGTTTTAAAAACTTTAAGGTCCCCAATTATAATTTTTTTACAAGATCAAGAATTTAATTATGATTTTTTAATTAGAAGACCTACTTAAAATTTTGTAAATAATTTAAAGACCTACTGATTAATTTAACCTTATTTCAATTATCCTCTTTTCGTCCCATCTTTAAATTATGTTTTAATATTTATTTAAGAAATTATAAATAATAAAATATTTTAATTTTAAGACATAAATAACCTCGTGTAAGACACTGGTTAATTCACTAGTTTGAATTGTTTGCAAATTGAGAGCTTTATCCATTATTCTATGATTCTTTCTTTATTTTTTATTTTTTTAGAAGCCTATAATTCTTTCTAATGACCATGATCGGTTGAAATTTCATATTTGGTGTTTTCTCATCCTTGTCAAATAATTAAATATAGCATTACTTTATTTGACGTAGGACTCATGCCGTACGTGTCCTAGGATTAAAATTCTAACTCCTCGACACAGGAAAAAAAACACAAACAGCTTGAAGAGATAGAATATTTAACGTTTAAAAGTTTTTTTTTTCAACAACTAACCATTTTTTTAATTAGAAGCAGAAATGAACACGAAATCTCTACTGTGGTTTTCTCAGACCCACCCCTGCCCTTAAATATGACATATCACAGGAGTTCAACAGAACATATTGAACTTTAGTTGCTTAATCCATTGATCGTTTTCAGAAATAAAAGCGTTCTTCCATGTGAAATATATACAATTTATAAACATAGATTATATCTCATATTAAAAATTAAAATTGGTGTTTGATATCTCTCTTACCACTTTTTTTTTTCCTTTTGACTTTTCCTTAGTAGACAGTAGATGAAAAATATTTAATTAAAATTTAATTTCAAAAAAAAAATATAAATGACAATAATCTTTTGATTTCGATATTAATTAGAAATAGACTTGCGGGTTTTAAAAGCGCCAAACTATTAAAATCAATTAGACTAAGGATATTCAATTTATTACTATTTATTCTTAAACTTTGTCTATCTTTTCATTGAACAGTTTTCTCACAGAGATTGAAATTGATCATTTTTTATTATATAAATCATATATTAATTTATATATTAATTTTAAATTATTTAACACATTATATCTATCTATATCTATATAATATAATAAAAGAAGGTTTTGGTCTGTAAGGTATTGTGGTTTCAGAAAAAGTTTAAAATTTTCTAAATGCACTTCCTTTTCAATAAGTTCACCCAAAATTCGAAATTCGAGGGTTAGAAAAAAACTTAAAATATGCTAAATGCAAACTCCCTTTCAATAAGTTCACCCAATATTTCGAAATTAAAACTTTCTAATTACACTTCCATTTTGATAAGTGCACTCTAATCTTTTATATATAATTTAATCTTCATTTTCTCCCTTTTTTTAATTGTTACAAACATAACACTACAATAAATATTTAAAAATAGAAAAATAGACATAAGTTAGAATAAACATAATAATAAGTATAATGAATCAAGTTAAGTTTCATTTTTTCTATTATGACAACATTAGATAGTAACAAAATCAAGTTGGATCTTATTTTTTTTGTACAAATTAACTTAATGGTTGTTAACATTAGGTAATGACAAAATCAATTTAACCTTCGTTTTTTTGTAAAAGAACTTAATTGTTATGCATTTTAATTAGTTTAAGTCTCATATTTTTTTGTAAGTTACTAAGATATGTTAATAGGATCCCAAAATGTCATTTTTGCCCCATGTTATTTTGACCAAATTGCCCTTCTTGTCTTCAAAGCTTGACAAGCTTAAGTGTTTAAGGTTTCTTATAACTCCTAATTTTCTTATTCTTCATTTTATTTTATTCTTTAATATTTTTAATATTAAATAATTTATGTTTACCAAAATAATAACATTCAGTTAATAGGACAACCAAAATTAATTGATTTAAATTATTTTATTAATAATATCATAAATTAAAATACTTTTAGTTAATATTAAATAACTTTTAGACATTCATTTTCTTTTTTTTAATATTAAATAATTTATATTTTCAAAATAATAACATTTAGTTAATATATATATATATATTATAAAATAATAGTTTGATTCTTTGTTATATAACAATCAAAGTTAATTAATTTAAATTATTTTATTAATAATATCATAAATTAAAATACTTTCGGTTAAAAAAATTTAATATTAAATAATTTATGTTTACCAAAATAATAATATTCAATTAATGTATATGTTATAAATATATACAATTATATTATATATTTAAGAGTTACAATTAAATGTATACAATTATATTATACATTTGATTTTATGACTTACTCATGTGTCCATATAGATATTGTTAGTTACTATCACTCTTTCTCAATATTGTTGATTCTCATCCCAATTGGCTAAATCTAATTATTGACAGGTTTTTACAGGTGTGACAAGAAATAGTGCCTTAAGTAGATCAAATGCTTAAGGTCTACTTTTAAGAGAGGTATGTTATGACAATTTTTTTTTTATTAAACTTCACTTTTTTCTTTTTCTTATTTTTGCTACACATTCATTTTATCATTAATAAACTATGCTACATCTTGCAGTTTTTTTTATATAGAATGTTGTCTTAACTATCTTTTTAAGAGTTATGTGTGTTCAAATATTTTTCTTGCGAGATATAACTTCAACTCTGTGCATCATCAAAAAATGGTAAAAAATATTGATAATGATGTATTTTATATTATTCCTTTTTTGTAATTTTATTATTCTTCATTTTATTTTATTCTTCAATATTTTTAATATTAAATAATTTATGTTTACCAAAATAATAACATTCAATTAATATATATTATAAAATAATAGTTTGATTCTTTGTTATAAGACAACCAAAATCAATTAATTTAAATTATTTTATTAATGATATCATAAATTAAAATACTTTTAGTTTACACTAAATATCTTTTAGGCATCCATTTTCTTATTTTCAAAAGATATACAACCTTTATTAATTATGATTTTTATTTACTTAGTCTTACAAATTTACAACTAAATATATACAATTATGTTATATATTTAACAGTTACAATTAAATATATATAATTATATTATACATTTGATTTTATGACTTACCTGTGTGTCCATACAGGTACTATACTAGTCATAAGTAAAAACAAGGTGATTTGTTTTGTTTATTGAATGAGTTTGTGTCTATAGAAAAATTGTTTTGAATTGAGTGTCCGTAAGTTAATGTCCATCCATGGACTCAATTGACTCGTCCCATAATAGATATGTCTTGAGTCATGAAAATTGCATGGTGATTCTAGAATGTTCTTAGCTACAAAAGGCAAACTAGAGTCTACATCTTGCAAAGTGGTTGAGATAGGTGCACCACAGAGTGTCACTATGGTCTCTTAACTATGACTCACTTGCATACTAATCCTATGAATATACTCTTGAGAGGTCTTGTACTTATGTTTGAGTATTATTATTGTATATGAAAAGATTATCTTAACAATTGAGTGTCATTGCGCCTTTTACAAGTATTTTACATTTATCCTCTTTATTACTCAATTCATCATAAAGAATTGATTATCAATCTAGTGTGTTGTTTGTCGAGGATGCGATGTAATGAGTTGAGACAAAAATCAAGAAAACAATGGTTAAAGGGGGATGCAAATTCAAAGTACTTAAGTACAATATTTTAAAGAGATAATGAATATAGATATAGATGGAACCATTATTCAAGATCCAAAAAGATTAAAAAAAGGTGTCGTACAATATTTTAGTAAGCATTGTGAGAAAAAGCATAGAGTAGGGACATAGTTACAAGTATTCCAGCTCAAAAAGCTAGATGGAGAGGCAATACATTGTTTGATAGAGCCATTTATCAGAAGTTGAGATTAAAGCAGCAGTTTGGGGTTGTGATAGTTCAAAAATTCCTAGCCCAAATGGATTGAATTTTGGGTTCATAAAAGAGTTTTGGGAAATGATAAAGGTGGATTTCATGACCCTTTTGGAGGAGTTTCATGCTAATGGTACGACTGTAAAAGGAGCAAATAATGTTTTCCTTGTTTTGATTCCAAAAATTAGATTTCGTAAAAGATTAGTGATTACATGTTTATCTCTTCAATAGGTTGCGTGTATAAGGTGTTTTCCAATGTGTTAACCAATGAAATGTGAAAGGTGATGCACTTAGTGATTAGAGAGACTCAATCTACCTTTATTCAAATGAGACAAATCTTGGATGCATGGGGTGATCACTGCAAATGATTTGGTGGCAGAAACAAAGTGGAAGGTGTTGAATTTCATGCTTAAGCACAACTGGACTTAAGCATAGGTGGATCTATGCTTAAGCTTGACGGGGATTAAGCATAATTTCACCTAGGCCTAAGCGCCAAAACCAAAAAAGAAGAAATTGGACTCTAGAATTCGTGCTTAAGCGTCAGAACTTGTTTTAACTTGAATAATATGTTTTCTAAATGAATCTCTATCACATTCCTTTTCATTTCATGATATTTAATGAAATGAATGAAGTTGATTTATCATTATTATAATGTAATGAACTTTGTTTTATAAACTAATATAAAATAATTACGATATGTTAAATGTGAGTAACTATATGTACATGAGGACTTATGAATACTAATTGTTGAAGTGATGATACATGTGTATGTCTTGATTATTATAGTATGTCATACTTTTAATTTTGTATTGAGAATGATTGTTGTTGAATGCATAATTGAAGAAACTTCAATGTTTTTGAGATCTTAATGAATTGTTGATGAATTTTTGATAATTGATGATTATCTTGAGTTGTGTTGTTCATTTCTTGATAATGATATGAATATTCTTTGATGAGGTGAATGCATTGATATTGAAATGGAATGTTGGTAATGGATGATATTCTTTGTTTTTGAGTTGTCCCTATGTGTGGAAAAGGTTAGTTATATCATTTGGGAAGGTTTTTGTTGAAAAGAAAATGTTATACTTGAGAAGATGAGTTTCATGCTAGAACTTTGCCCCACTAAAGTGACTTAGGGGTTTCGCCTAGTGGGAATCCTCCCTAGTACCACCCATATGTTTTGACATTGAATCGTTTGTCACATTGTATAGCACTACCTTCTAAGAGGATTAGTGACCTTTTGTAGTGCATATGAGATGAATTGTTGTTGGTGATGAAACTTAGGTCCTTAAGATCTCAAACATCAAGGTATCTAAGTGTAGTTTGTTGGTTGTGAGTAAGCACGTATGTTGTGAGTGTTTGGTGGGTCCTTAACCTAGTGCTTGAGGTTTTCATGGAAGCTAATGGCAAAGAGGCCTATAGAATGGATGAGTGAGCGAATTTCTAGAGAGGATAAGGTTAATCATACCATACTGAGGTAAGCCACTATCCACGCTCATTTATTTTTGATAAAATAAAAATCCTCCATATGGTTAATCTAGGTATCCCCGAATAGTCGAAGAAGTGACTATGTTAAGGGATGTATGTAGTTAATCGCTCATGTGGTGTAAATCTCCATTGAGTTGAATCTATCTTTAATGTAGATGATTAATAGACTGGTGATGATAATGATGTTTGATGGTTCAATGATGGTGATGATGATGTATGATGGTTGAATCTTGATGTGATGGTTGATGAATTGGTGATTTTTTATATGATTTTTTATGTAACCTTAATATTTATGCAATATGTATGATGTCTGAATATTATATTATATATATGGTGGTAGTTGATTATGCTTTAATTGTTAAGTTATATACTATGTTAGTATGTTTGTTTTTTGTAAGCTTATCATTGTGTTGTTGCACGTGTGGTTCATGCCTGTGATAATCTCATATCTGATGTATGTGGGGAGTAGATGGCTAGGTGGTGGCCCGTGTCTTCTAGAGACTTCAAAGATATACATCACTAGATGTGAAGACGTGTTATTTGTTTTTGTTTTCTTTTTAACGTTAAACATAGTGTTGGATGACTCAGAGTTTAGATAATTTATCTTTATAGAGTTGTTTATGTTTATATGCATATTTGAGGATATTTGAATTACTTTGATGTTGTATAAGTTTATGTTATGATAAGTGCCATCAAGCACATAGTTTATTCAGTTGTTTACATATCATTTGATGTCTTACCTATATATTGTGCATTTTAGCTTTTAACCTTGGGTAACATGAAAAAAGTTTACACTTATTTTCATAATTAAATTAATATAATAGTTTTAAATAAATTAAAATAAAATCTTTTGTTTGAGTTAGTTCATAGTTTAGTAGGTCATTACATCAGTTCTTTTAAATGGAGGTCCAATACAGGAGTTTTAGGTTTGGGAGTGAACTCAAACAAGGCAATCTTTTATCTTTTTTTTTTAATTATTGTGGCAAAGGGACTTAGTGCAATGTTCAATCAGATGGTGATTATGGGGTAAAAGTAAGAGGCACAATAAAACAAATATTGCATTTTCAATTTACTAACGATGGTTTGGTTTTTGGTTAGAGGAGTTGGGGTAATGTTTTGGCTATGAAGCAAGTGTTCCAACTGTTTGAGGTGATCTCTAGCCTGGAAATTAACTACCATGAGAGTTTGCTTGTGAGGGTTAATGTACAAAGTGGGTGGATAGAGGAAAGTCGTGTTTGCTTTGAATTGTAAGGTGGGAAGTTTACCCATCAAATAAAGGCTTACCCATTGGGTGAAATCGTAGAAAGAAATCAACATGGGAACTAGTGGTTGAGGTGATTAATAGGGGGTTAAGGGAATGGCATGTAAACACTTATCAATGGATGGATGTATGATATTGCTGATATATGTCTTGGCTTCAATTTCGATGTACTACTATCTTTCCTTCTTCAAGGCTCCCACAAGTATAATGTCTTTTATCGAATCTCTCTTTTAAAAAAATTGTGGGGGTAGAAGTGAGGAAGATACACTAGGTGGTATGGGAAGCAATGCGAGTCAAAAAAGATAGGAGGGTAAGAAGTGAGAAATTTAAGGAGGTTTAATTTAGCTATTCTAGGCAAATGGTGGTGGGGGATGCTCGTGGAAAAATAGTTTGTGGTATATAGTATTAATTGGAATATATGGGGAGGATTGAAGTGAGTTGAGAAGTCGGAAAGGAAAGGTGTAATCATGGTGAAAAAATAAATGGGAAATTGAAAAGGGAAATTAAAGGGAGAAGAGGGGGTGGTTTGGTGAATCAATTACTAAAAAAGTGGAAATGGTCATACCACAACATTTTGGACGAATCCTTAGAGGGTGGGAGGTATTTTGATGGATAGGTTTGAGTGATTATATTCTTTATCAAAAAATAAAGAGGCCTATATAGCCAAAGGTGGATCTAGAAATTTTTCTTAGTGGGGGCAAAAATAATTTAGGATTAATTATGTTTTTTGTTCTAAACTATTTACAAATTTCACTTTTAGTCTCTAAATAAAATATCTAGTGTCATACCCTAATTTTGTCCGGGTACCCCAAAAAAATAAAAAAATAAAAAATAAAAAATAAAAATTATTATTATTATTATTATTATTTTATAAAAAATGATAAAAAAAAGAGAGAAAATAAAGAAAATGAAAAAAAAAGAAGAAAAAGGAAATGGAAATAATATTAACAAATAGTAAAAAAAAAAAGAAGATAACAAATAAAAGATATAACAGTTTTAAAAAAAAAAAATAATGGTAAAAAAAAAAGGAAAGAAGGTAACATAAAGAGAAAAAACGCAGCAAATAGCAAAAAGAAATGAAAAAGGGCCATAAGGCCCATTAGGTTAAATTAAAAAGGGGTAGCTACCGTATAAAAAGGAAAAGTGAGACATTAATGAGGAGAGAGGCACGGATCCCAAGGAGAGAGAGGAGACCAATCAGAGTGCACCGGCCACCACCACCGGCGCACCACCACCTCAGCATCAACCGCCACCACCACCACCTCAGCCTCAACCACCACCACTTGTAATTATTTCTTCTTTCTTTTCTTTTCTTTTTGCCTTTAGTTTTGGGGTTGTTTCCGGCGACCACCGCACTCACCACCGGCGCACCGCCACCCTCTCACATCACCGGCCACCCTGCGGTGGCCACTGCACCTTTAGCCTCCATGGTGGTGGCCTAGGAAGCTGCAAAAACCACCAAAATAGGGGTAAAACCTTTTTTTCGCGCAGTGCAGAGGGGAAGAAGAAGATACGCGTTGGGCCGGGTCACCTTAGCCCAGTCCACGTAAAAAACAAAAAAAACAAAATTGCTTTTTGCACCCCGCATTTGATAAGTTCACCATTCCTTTTTTTTTTCTTTTTCGGCCTAGCCCAACAGACGTAAAAATAAAGAAACTAATTCACTTTTTGCAGTCTCTTACTTAATAAGCACACCCCTCATAGTGCTAGGACCTGACTATTACGAATTCCGTAATGCTTTTTGCACTCCCCCATTTCATAGATGCACACCCTTCAGCAATTGGGCTTGCCCCACTTTGGGCAATACATGTGATGCTATTCACAACTCCCATATTCATAACTGCTTTTATATTACTGTTTGTACCCCCCTTTCCATAATTGCACACCCTTTAGCATTTGGGCCTAGCCCACTTGGTACATCACATATAATGCTGTTCACACTCCCATATTCATAAATGCACCCATATCTGTTGGGCCTAGCCCATTTGTGTAATTTAATATGAACTGCTGATTGTACCCCCTTTTTGTACTGTATGCACCCCTAATTACTAAATGTACCCCTACTTCTATTCCATCCTTTTCTATTTCTATTTATTTAATTACGTAATATTTTGACAATTATTCATTCGTATCTTTAGTACTCACTTATGTTCCGTGCACTCCATGCTGGGTCCCCGACTCGCTTGGTAGTGTTTCAATAACACGTGGTATGTTTCGTGCACACCATGCTGGGTCTCCGACTCGCTTGGTAGTGTTTCAATAACATGTGGGTAGGTTTTGCACTCCATGCTGAGTCTCCGACTTGTTTGGTAGTGTTTCAATAACATGTGGATAGATTTGTGAATATCATGCTGGGTCTCCGACTTGCTTGATTTCATAGAGTTTACCACAAATCCAAAATCTTTTCAAAAAAAAAAAGTAAAAAGTACTCAAATGAAGAATCACTCAATTCTTTCTTTCAAAATTACAAATTACTCGAGATTGCTTCAAGGTCCAATGCCTTAAGCGATTCTCTCCGTTTTCCCCTCAAAATCAATGTTGTTTCAAGGTCCAACGCCTTAACGACTCTTTTACACGCAATTAAAATGAATCTT
>PYAF01003207.1:207595-284194 GCA_007407185.1 Glycine tomentella
ATCTTAAAAGATAAATAAAAATGAACGGAGGAAATAATAGTTTTTCTGCTATGTTCAATGTCAACTTATAGAGTAATAAAATTTCAATGGCCATCATTTAGAATTTATCTATACGAAAACAAAAATTGATCTATACCGAACATTTATTACTTTTATTAAAAGGTAATATTATAAATAAATGGGTATTAGTTTTATAGAGTAAAAATATTTATTAGCTTTATACTTAAATAGTATTTTATTAAAAATACTTTTATTACTGCATTAAAATTACTGATTACTTTATGAATGTAAAGATATGAAACCTATATAAATATTTAAGGCTAAAGTATTTTCATATAGAATTTATAAAGTTAATATATTGATGAAAATCTTTTTCATAAGTATAACAAATTGTTTTTATAAAATTGTATTTTTATTAAAAATCATAAAATTTCGTGAATTTTATAATTTTATGACTTTAAGAAATTTAACCAATATCAATAATATAATACATTTATAAGGATTTTTGTTTTAAGATATGTTTGACGGTGATACGTACTCTCTTTGTTTAAAATATTCCAAGGGATTAAACCAAAATAAAATATTCCAAGGGGTACAGAAAGCCTCCACGGAATTAATTGTCTAAATTAAATTCTCACGTAAACAATAAATAGAGATCCTTCAATCCGTGTTAGCCAATATGGACCATTCACGAGATTGAGATACATAAGATCTAACGGATCATGTTCCTTTAGCAATCAAATCATTGAAAGAAGTCAACGGTTTTTGTGTAACATAGGATATTTAAATTCAAACGGATCTAAAATAAATATAAAAAATTACTCAAAAAATCCAAAAATCGAACAAAACCAATTTTTTTATTTATTTATTTAGATGATTTTTTTTCTTAAGTATACTGTTTTGGCTCGATTTGTTGTTTAAGTTTTTTAAACCAATTCAAACTTAACCAAACTATAGCATTTGTACTAACACTTATATTATTTTAATGTTATACATTTTATGTATATACCACTCGAGTGTTATAATATTTTGTAGTATCATGTATATGAAACTTATATAATACATATTACTCTCTTTTCATACAATTTTTTAAAGATATATTTAATTTAAAATAAATGAAATTTTGCATACTTTTATTGTAAAAAGTTATATTAGTAAGTTTTTTAGATTGTTATTAAAAAAATTTAATGTAATTTTGTTTAAAATATAAAAAAATATATAAATTTTAATGAAATAATATTTTAGTAAAAATCGTAAAAATTGAACCAAACTAAACCTACAAAATATTGGTTTGAGTTTGGATTTATGAGCAAATTCTGGCATGAGAGGACCAATGAGACATAACAATGTTGTATGTATTCCTTCGCTATCAGGGTTTCGGCCTATCTGGAAGAGTCTTCGGTCAGTAATCTCGTACTCTTAACCAATTTGAATTTTATTTTAAAAATTAAACTAAATCAAATTACATATATTTTTTAAGTTTGATTCGAATGACTTTTCGATAGAAAATAGAATCAAATCAAGCTGTGAACATCTTTTGTGTAATATATATATATATATATATATATATATATATATATATATATATATCAAGACACAGTCACAAACCAAAGTACCTTTGTCCCTCTCCAGATTAATTAATGTCTCCAATGGAGTTTCCTAGTATTACAAAGTTTCACAATATCCCATTTGTGTCTTCTTCTCTTGTGATTTTATGTATTGCTACAACAATACTCATGAGTAACCCTGCAATGGCCACAGAACAATATTATTGTGATTTCCCTGCCATATTTAACTTTGGTGCCTCAAACGCTGACACTGGTGGCTTGGCTGCTTCTTTTTTTGGTGCTGCACCAAAATCACCCAATGGGGAAACATATTTTCGTAGACCTGCTGGAAGGTTCTCTGATGGCCGACTCATTATTGATTTCTTAGGTAATATTAATTTTTTTCCATGAATAAGGTATTCATTGGGTGAAAATCAATGACTAATCGTCTGAGATATTGAAATCTGTTTAAGAAGTTGATCCCTTTCAAAATATACTTTTTCTATACAAATCGAACTAATAATCACATATTTATGGAAGAATAATTTACATGTCTAATTAATGTCTCGTATTTTTCAGTAGCACGTGGTAATATGCTGTGAGTATCGAGGAACGTACGTAGATGTGTTGCTATCATGGCATCATATATCATTTTTCTTTCATTCTTACTTTGTCTTCCACCTTTTTCACCAACAATTATTTTTTTGGAAAGATGATAAAAAGGGTTGGTCAGCGCTTTCAGGTTCTAGATACATCGATATAACTTTCAACTTTCAAGCTCCTTTAACAGTAACATAAATTTCGTCCATGAACATTTTAATCGTTGTAAAGCTATGATACATACATGCTAATATATTCATTCACCTTTTAATATTAGACCAAAATTATGTCTATATATGATCCAATAAACTTGTCACGTGGAGCAATTTTATAAAGCATACTATTGCCTAGTGAAGAATTTGATGAATTCTAATTTTGTTTCATAATTTTGTAATTTCAGCTGAGAAGTTTGGACTCCCTTATCTGAGTCCATATCTTGATTCACTGGGGACCAACTTCTCCAGTGGTGCAAGCTTTGCAACAGCAGGATCCACAATCATACCCCAACAAAACCTTAGATTCAGTCCTTTCTCCCTTGGAATTCAGTACTCGCAATTCCAACGTTTTAAACCCACTACAAAGTTCATTAGAGACCAAGGTAATTAAATTAACTTTTATTGATATCTTTTGGTGATTTTGAGTTTCAATTATGATTTGTCCAGCTAAGATACATAATGTGATGGGATATTCATCTTATTAATTAATGATTGATATGTTTTGATTTTAATTTTTGTGACAGGGGGAGTATTTGCAGCACTGATGCCAAAAGAAGAGTACTTTCAAGAAGCTTTATACACATTTGATATAGGTCAAAATGATCTTACAGCTGGATTTTTTGGTAACATGACCCTACAGCAAGTTAATGCTTCAATACCTGATATAATCAAAAGTTTCACAACAAATATAAAGGTAGTTGCATAATAAATACCCTTTCTAGCTATCTCTATTTTTAGTGGATTTCATAATTTATTGTGCTAAATTGGTGAAACTCGTGTGATGAAGAACATATACAATATGGGGGCCAGATCGTTTTGGATACACAACACAGGACCCATTGGTTGCCTCCCTTTAATTTTGGCCAATTTTCCATCCGCTGAAAGGGATAGCTATGATTGTGCAAAGGCATATAATGAGGTGGCTCAGTTTTTTAACCACAATTTAAAGGAAGCCTTAGCTCAACTTCGTACGGAGCTTCCTTTGGCTGCAATTACATACGTAGATATCTACTCTGCTAAGTACTTGCTTTTCCAAAACCCACAGAAATATGGTGAGCCAAATAATGACCCTATTATCTCGTTTCTGATTTCTGTCCTCAAGATTCAAATATAAATATATATATATATATATATATATATATATATATATAAAAGAACATATCTTAAGATAAAAAAACATTTTTATATGAAAGTAAAATAATTAAATCTAGTACATATCATCATACATGAAAAATTAAAATTTAATATTAAAAAATCATATGACTTTTAAGTGATCACATGACATTCAATCTTAATCATTTATATTTAATTATACGATTCAGATTTAATCATTTCACTCTCATAAAATATATTCTTCTCATATGATATGTTTTTTATATGTATATATATCATATGTTATTTTTATCAGTAAATATCAATTGTAGTTTTTTATTAATAAGAAGAATTTTATTAGTAAGAAGCATCCGAACCCAAAATTTCTCTCTCTTCTCTTCCTGTGTTGTAAGTTGTAACTAGCTGAAAGTTTCATTAATGTGCAGGATTTGAGCTCCCACATGTTGCTTGTTGTGGCTATGGAGGGAAGTACAACTTCAGCAGTAGTGTTGGATGTGGAGGAACCATTAAGGTCAATGGCAATGATATTTTTGTAGGTTCATGTGAAAGACCCTCTGTTAGAGTCGTATGGGATGGAACCCATTACACTGAAGCAGCTAACAAGGTTGTCTTTGATTTAATCTCTTCTGGGACTTTCACAGATCCACCCATTCCCTTGAAAAGGTCATGTCAAAGAAATTTCACATAACGTTAATGAGCTTCATATGCGTTTTTTTTTTTTTTTTTTTTGTTCCGAAGAGCTTCATATGCTTATCATTGCAGCCATTTATATTTTAAATAAAGTGTACTATATATGCATACTATGTCCCCATTTTTATTCTATAAGATGAAAGATTAATTATAGATATGTTTCTATATTTATTTCTTATTCAGGAAATATATAATATTTTAAACGAATTTAAAATGGATTACAAAATGAACATGATAAAAGAAAAACAAGTGCATGTGTTGATCTTTTTTTCAAGAACACAATTTATAACGAGAAAAGAAAATGTTGGAAAATGCCATAACTTTTCTGTTATGTTGTTACTAAATAATTAATTATCAAAGGACACAGTCTGCTTTAAGAGATGTTATTATGAGATTTTTCTGCTATGTTTTATTTCTAAGGTTACTAATTTAGTGCTATGTTGTTGAATAATTTAATTTATGCTTCAGTTCTTCTTCTTTTTTGTGTGTTATGGTGGCAATATAATAACTACTTCAGAAGTTATAAAGTAGTAATTTTTTATTGACTGTCAATATAAAAGTTTTTACATTGATAGTAAATATGATCATTAAATTCTTTATAATTTGCGTGCTTGCAGTTATAAATTTTAGTCTTCTAGTTTTTTTTTTCATATATTTTTAGTTTATTTTTATTTTGTCCTTTCATATAACGACAAACTAGTCAGTTACTTATGTATTCATAAAGTAACATTCATCTTTATACATTTTTAAAATAACTTATTATTTGATTAAAAATAAACAATAAAACATATGAGACATAATCAAATATTTTGACCATAATCAAATAATAAGATAAAGTTATTTATATTTTTAAATTATAAAAAAATGAACATGAAATTAAATTTTAAATATTATACATATTTATTATTGTTCTAGGTCATAAATTATTGGTGTTCTTTAATTTACTGGATTAAAGAGTAATCTCACTCGCGGTATATATATATATATATATATATATATATATATATATGTAATTACTTTTTTATTGGATGTCACAAGACAAAAATGTTATTAAAATCTTTTTTTTTTATTTAATCAAGGAGATTTAGCCCAGTTAATTGAACTAATGCGTGAATTGTTCTAATGCCCCTAGTCTGAATTTTCACTTTAATCGTGTTTGTTGCTCGTTTCACTTATTATATATTATGCATATGTTTGTATTTGCTTATTATTGTTGGCTATCTTGTTTAATAAATATATCAAGTCTCAACTATATGACATCTTTGAAAAATATTATAAATTGTTTGAAAATGTCTTTTTGGAATTCAAGTAACCATTCATTATATTGTGCAGAAACTCTAACCTATTCTTGAACCATTATTTTGCATATGTTATCTTATTACCATATTTACAAATCATGTTAATATACATAAAGACAATGTGATCTGTGTCGATCATAGTGCTAGTTTCCAAATAAAAGCAAGATCGCCTCTTCAGATAATAATCTTATCACTCTTGACCTAAATGCGGAGATATCTATGAACACAGACACCCACGAAATAAATTAAGAAACCCATAGTGAAACGTTATAGTTGCTTCAACATACATGGTCCTATCATGAAACCCTTGCTAATAAGAATGGTATAAAACCACCAAATGTTACGAAGAATGTCAAGTTTCCAAATCTGACAAGTGCTAACCCTCCTAACCCACATTTAAAGCCAAACCCATATTGGTAAAAATAAAAAGGATTTTTGTTTACAAAAACATTTGGAGTAATACCCTTCTAGCAAAATAACTCACATCGGAGGTTGGTCTAAGAAAGGGACTAATCTTCTACAACTTGCTATGTTAAGATTCATTTTTTTTTTTTTAAATTAGTTTTTTAGTTCTCTATTTTTTTTTTAAATTTAGCTAGGTCCTTTAACTTTTTTGGGGTTTAACTTTTTTGGGGTTCAATTTTGTTCTCTAATTTTAAAATCATTCAATTTGATACTCTAATTTTTAAAAATGATTCATTTTTTTGAAAATATGTATTTTGTGTTAATTTAAAATCACTTAGTGACGGTTTCAACTCGTCACAAAGTAAAATTTCTTAAAATTTATATTAAATGATCAAATTGAATTGATTTATAAAATTAGAGATCAAATTGAACCTAAAAAAATTAAAAGACTAAATTTAACCTAAATAATAAATTATAAGACTAAAAAACTAATTTAACCTTTTTTTATAAGAGATGTCTATATTCATTATTCGACGTTGTCTTGAACAAAATTATATCCAAAACAGGATATTAGAAAAAGAAAAAGGAAATATCATTCTCACTAACCCACCTCACATACATTGGTAGATACCTTGGGTGTAATCCTAGCTTGAAGACCATTGGTAATTATTAATTTATGCGAGAATACACGGATCCTCTCAACTTTTGCATTTCCATTATTGTGGATGTTGTTACAATTCAGTAGATAGTGGAAGAAAGAAAATGGAGAAAAGGAAAAAGTGGTTAATATTAGGATAATACTCAAATGAGTAAATAAGTTACAAATGAGTAAAATCTTGACTTATATAGCCACTAATCATATATATGTAATGGCGGCGACGCACGACGGAAGTTAGTGGCGCAATTTCTGTGACGGATGATGGCGGTGTACGGTGGTCGGAAATCACCTCACAACGGAAGATGATAGTGGCAGTGAATGGAGAGCTTGATCAGTGGGTTATGATGTGGAAAACAAACAGAGTATTTTTGTCAATGATGACCAGAAATTGATTTTCGCAGCGGATGATAGCGACAAGTGGTCGGAAATCGCCTCATGACGACAGAGACTAAAATCGTAGGGATTTTGTTGTGGACATGAAGAGGAGGCGATTGATGGTGGTGGTTTCTTGGTTCACAATCGGAGCTGGCCGAAAAAAGTAAGGGAAAAAGTAATTGGAGGAAGATGTGTAAATTTTCTAAGAAAAAAAAAAGAAAGGAAAAGAGAAAGGTAAATGGATAAAGAAGACTAAAGAAAGAAAATGGTGGTGAAGTGCAATGGAGAAAAGAAAAATTATGGTGAATTCATAACTCTGATACCATGTTACAATTCATGACAAGTAGATAGTGGAAGAGAGAAAAAGGAAAAAATGATTAATATTAAGATAATACTCAAATAAATAAATTAATTACAAATGAGTAAAATTTTGACTTATATAGCCACTAATTCTATATCTTTAATAGATGTGGTGCATTCCTTTGAGGTAGTGTTGTGTTTTCCTTTATTATTGGTTGTATTGGCCTTCTTGTAATTGGTAGTTATTTCCACCATTATAGGCAATTTGGGGTGTTAACTCACGAGAGACAAATACTAAATATATGATGAGAGTAACAATAGCAAGTAATATTATTCTTAGATTAATTTTTCATTCTAAACAAATTTGACGTTCATCGCGAATTTAGTAATTGTACGGTGAGATCAACCTTTTTGGTTGACATAAAAAGATATCCAAAGTTTCTTTGTACTTTGTCAAATTAATGTCTCTAATGGAGTTTCCTAGCATCATTGCCATGTTTCACATTAAACTTGTGTCTTCTCTTGTATTTTTATCTATTTTTACCACAACACTGAACCCTATAATTGCCACCAAAGATTGTGTTTTCCCTGCCATCTTTAGCCTTGGTGCCTCAAACGCTGACACCGGTGGCATGGCTGCTGCTGCCTTTTCGTTACCAAATTCACCAAATGGAGAGACCTATTTTCATAGACCTGCTGGAAGGTTCAGTGATGGCCGAATCATTCTTGATTTCATAGGTAATATTGTTTTCTGTTTCATTTCAATTTATATGTCTAATGTTTGAAATGAGGTTTCTTTGCTAAGCACTTCCCTAGCAAGTGGTAAAATATACTTTGGATAATGTAGATGTTACTCTCACATAGAGAAAATTAGGATACTATCGTAATACTATTAAAGTCTCATAAGGTAGATGGTTTTCTATCTTCCATATATAAGAATTATCTAAATAAGATACCCTATATTTAATTTTTTATATATAAATCATCAATCATAGTCTCATATAACTTTTGGCCAGAACATTTCAACTTAACTTATAACAAGCTCCTTTAACAAACGATTTTAGGAAAAGAGCTACCACAAATTATACAAACAGAGGATTAATATATTAAGGGTGGCGATTAAGTAACATAACTTTCGGCCATGAACATTTTAAAATTGTTGTAGCTAAGATACATGATATTCGGCTTTTGGGGTTAAACCAAAATTAAGTCTATGGTTGAATCACTGGTCACATCAAGCAATTTAATTATAGATATATTACTTCCTAGTGAGGATTTGAGTTCTAATTTTATTCCTTAATTTTGTATTTTCAGCTGAGAGTTTTGGAATCCCTTATCTCAGTCCATATCTTGATTCACTGGGGTCCAACTTCTCACGTGGTGCAAACTTTGCAACATTTGGATCCACAATCAAACCCCAACAAAATATTTTTCTTAAGAATTTATTAAGTCCTTTCAACCTTGGAGTTCAATACACTCAATTCAACGGTTTTAAACTCAAAACGCAGTTAATTAGAAATCAAGGTAAATTAAAAATTTATTTTGATTGATATTTATTACGGATTCTGAGCGTTAATTAAGAATTGTCAAATTAAGATAAATGATATCCACCTTCATAATTGACGTCTTTTGGTTTTAATTTTCTTATAAGGTGGGATATTTGCATCACTGATGCCCAAAGAAGAATACTTTCCTGAAGCTTTATACACATTTGATATTGGCCAAAATGATCTTATGGCTGGCATTTTTAGTAAGACTGTACCACTAATCACTGCATCCATACCTGATCTAGTCAGTACTTTCACATTAAATATCAAGGTAGTTGGACAATGAAAATTGATTACCTTTTTTTTTTAAACTTTATTTCTAGTTAGCATATTTCTTAATTTCTTGTGCTAAATTGATGAAACTTGTGTAATGAAGAACTTATACAATTTGGGAGCTAGATCATTTTGGATACACAACACAGGACCCATTGGTTGTCTCCCTTTAATTTTGACCAATTTTCCACTCGCTATAAAGGATGCTAGTGGTTGTGTAAAGGAATATAATGAGGTGGCTCAAAATTTTAACCGGCATTTGAAGGATGCCTTAGCAAAACTTCGTGAGGACCTTCCTTTGGCTGCAATCACATATGTAGATGTCTATACTCCTAAGTATAATTTATTTAGCGATCCAAAGAAATATGGTGAGTCAATTCAAAATAACTGAATTATCATATTCTGACTTAAATATATTTTTGGTTCTTTATAGATTAACAAATTTTATATAGCTTTAATATTAATATTTTTTGTGTTGATTCTCTAATAAAATAAAATAAATTATTTTTTATCCGTATTATTTTATTTTAGTCCTTTTAATATATCTATTTTTCATTTTAATCCTTGTAATATTTTGTTCATTTTGTATAGATTCCTTTAAAAAATATTTGATATAACTAATAGCAATTTATCTATATATTTTAGGGATAAAAATGAAAAAAATAAAAACATTAAAAGAATTAAAATAAAATAACATGGATCAAAAATAAAAATAAAAATATATTAAAAATTGAAGCAAAAAAATAAATAGAAATCCAAAACAAATTTTACTAATTTATGATGAACCAAAAACATATTTAAACCTCACATTCATATCCTCAAACATATCTACTATGTATGGTATTAGTTGAAAGGTTCATTAACGTGCAGGATTTGAGCTCCCACATGTTACTTGTTGCGGCTATGGAGGGAAGTACAATTTTAACGACATTGCTCGATGTGGAGCAACCATGAAGGTCATGAACAAAGATATTCTTGTGGGTTCATGTAAAACACCATCTACTAGAGTGGTATGGGATGGAATCCACTACACTGAAGCAGCTAACAAGGTTGTCTTTGATCAAATCTCTAGTGGGAATTTCACAGATCCACCCATTCCCTTGAAAATGGCATGCAATAGAAATTTGGCGTGACACTAATGAACATCATGCGCTTATTAATTATTGCAGCCATTTATATTAAAAGTAAAGTGTATCAACTACCAAGTACCCAATTTCATTCTAGAAGATTATAGACAGAACCTTGTACATGTTTAGATGATTGTTTTCTAATATTTACTGAAAAAGAAAATAAGAAGAAAAAAACATATTTTCTTCTTACAAGTTATAATATTAGTTTAATTTATATTCTTTTTGTCCAAATAAGACAGTTTTTAAAAGATTGTATGTTCCTTTTGTAAGACCATTTTTTAATTGCATGTTGTATTAACTATTTTTTTTTTCTAAAGTACTCTTTATTAATTAACAAATTTTTTAGCCCAAAAATAATAAATGCTAAAAATTAATGAAGCAAACTCTCTCTCTCTCCTATTAGGATTGGAAAATTCGAGTAGTAATTAAATGAAAAGTAATCAAGTCTAAAAAGAAAGTAGAAGACTAGTGGAAAGAGAGATGATTAATTTTAAAAAATAAAAATAATTTAGGGAAAAGATTACAAATTATTGATAAATTTAACATCAGTAACTAAATTTACTAATTTTTTTTAAAGTGAAAATTAGTTGAATATTCTTATAAAAAGGAATTACATGTTAAATCAGATTAAAAAAATTAATGAGAAAATTTTACAAATTAGCAGAAGCTAATTTTAATTTATCCCTTTATTTTCTTAAGCACATAACTACTTTAGATTGAGACACATTACTCAAAGTTTTAATTTTTCAACGTATATTAAATGAGCCAAGTATTATACTATACTACTTCATGATCTTTGAGTTGTGCATGGCGTCCCCATCTTCCTCTAAGCTTGTCTTTAATTTGTAGTATTATTTCATTAATAAATACCCAAAAATATAAATTTAATTTTACAATAGCCACACGCAAGTTCTTCAATAGTATATAGCAAGTATGTGAGGCCAAATTTTGCAACATAAATAGAAATCTCTCTTTCCACAATATTAAATACAAATTTTTAAATATATTTTTAGTCATTCTAATTTAATAAAAAAATTTACTTTTAGTTCTTATAATTTTTTTAGTCTTTACAAATTATGTTTGTTTTGTTTTTCGTCCCTATAAACTTTAGACAACATTTTTTTCACTGTTCAAAATATTATCTAAAATATTTTAAGGACTAAACACAAAATAAACATAATTTACAATGACTAAAAAAATAGTTTTTCAAGGACGAAAAGCAAAAAAACATAAAATTACAAGGATAAAAAAATGTATTTAAACCTTAAATATGCTTAATTTTAAATACTACCACTCAACTTTAATTAATTTGCAAATATTATCACCCAACTTTTTGCACATTTTACCACCGTTAACGAAATATGAATGATTATAACTTTTTCCATTGGTATAATTATCACTTATGTAGAAAGTGACTTATTACATTAGTTGTAATCACAACAAATGAAGAAAGTCATGATATACACAAATATAGAAAAGTGATTTTTTATATAGTTTTGTTACTAACATGATGATAAAATACATAAAAGTCAAAAATTTGGATGGTAAAAATTGTAAAATGTTAAAAGTTGGATGATAAAATTCGTAAAAAAAAAAAAACCTTTAATAATAAAATTCATAAAATTATAAAAGTTAGGTGGTAAAAGGAGGAATGCTCTTTCTTTTAAATTGAATGGAGACTTTGAAAGCATAAGATGAGAGAAGATAACTAGGCTTGCAATTGCAAAGCATGTGGATCATATCCAAGGAAGATAAGTGAAAACACAACTAATGCATTGAATGACACTTTCTGACATGACTGAGACACCTTACCTTTTTTTTGTAGTTTTTCCTCTTTGTATTTTAATGAATAAATAGTCATTTTTGTTCTTGAATATATAGAGCGTGGTCAAATTTCTCCTCGAAAAATGAAAATTCAAATTTTAGTATCTAAAAGCGAAAAAAGTGCAACAAATTTATTCATATGTTAACTTCAATTTGTTGTCATTAATGAAAGAATCTACATTGCACATAGGGATGAAAATGTCACAAAAATGATTGTCAACATAGATGCTGAATAGATTTGACCAAAATGTTACTAAGTTTTCATTGGACCAAAATGACAATAAGTTTCCATTGGACTAATTTGACATATATCAAATTTTGTTTAATTTAAGGGAAAAATGTAATTTAATCTCCATCTTTTCCTTTTTTTATCATTGCAAGCATAATATTATAATAAACACTTAAAAAAATAAGGAAGCAAGCATAAGTTAGGACAAACATAATAATAAACATAATATTGATTAATAAACATAATCTGTCTGTTGATGTGAAATTTCTATTGTGATAGTACCTTATCCAAAATATGAGACTCAAACAAAAATGCACAATCATTTATTAAGTTAATCCTTTAAAAAATTATAACAGTGTACCAATCATAATGACTGTGCATTTTTATTTGAGTCTCATGTTTTGGGTAAGATACTGTCACCTTAGAAATTTCAAAGCAATAGACAAATTATGCTTATTATTATATTTGTTCTAATTTATGTTTGCTTCCCTATTTTTTTAAGTGCTTATTGCAATGTTATGCTTACAACATTAAGAAAAAAGAAAAGATAAAGATTAAATTATATTTTATCCTTGAATGAAACGAAATTTGGGGTCTAATAAATTAATCAAATGAAAATTTACTGACATTTGGTTCAATCTATTCAGCAACCATGTTGACAATTATTTTTGTGACATTTCTGTACCTCTGTGTCACATAGGCTCTTTGATTAAACGGTAATGGATGAGAAGTTAACGGATAAATGAATTTATCACACTTTTTCACTTTCGGGGACTAAAATTTGAATTTTCATCTTTTGGGGACAAATTTATCAATGTTCTACACATTTAGGGACAAAAATAGCTATTTACCTTATTTTAATTATACTAAAATCCACATACAAGGGAATAAATGAGGTGGGTTTAATTTTGCCCTCCTTGTCTTCAACCAAAGGATGAAAGCAAGTTTTAGGTCCAGTCTAGACTTTAGAGAAATAGGGATAAATTAAACCTATGTGACTATGTGACATGATAAACTTGATGTGAAATCCGGTAGAAAGGGGAAAGAAGTGGAAAAACGAAAAGAAAATAATAAATGTGATAGGTAATAAAGCTAAAAAGAAAGAAAAAATTAAAAAAATAAATAGAGTGAAAATTAGCATGCACTTTGATTGATAGGATCGAATATCGATTGCAACGATTCGATAAACGACTAATTGGGATGAAGATAGATAAATAATGCACCCCCCAGAAACGTATAATTATAAAGTTATTAAATGATTAATCATTTTTTTTCTACCTGTTCCGGTAGTAAAAAGAGTTTCATCTGTTCTTGAATAGCTTCCTTCAAAAGGGTTTCTGTCATACTATTAGGTTTATTGAAATACATATGATATAATTCAGACTATACTACATTACTTATTTTACTGGATCTTACGGAGCCTGTTCATGCAAAATATAATCGAGAGAGATAAAATATTTGACAAATCAGGAGGGAGTGGAAAGAAGATTAAAAAAATAGAGTAATTTGGTTGAGATGAAATAATAAGAAAAATTAAAAAGTTATGTGTCTCACTTAAAAACATTACCATGCTAAAATTATGAGAAATGAAAAAAAAAATGCTCACAATACACATTGGTTGTACTTGTTACATTTAACAATGATTTTTTTCTTTTCTATTTCTCTTGAATTAAACACTCTTATTTTATTCTATTACTTTACTTATTTCTATTTACTCTATTTCTCATTTTCCTTATTTACATTAACCTTATGATCACATGTTTTCTTTCCTACCAAACACATCATAAATGAAAGAATTATATAAAGAGAAAGAGTATCATATGAGAATGATTATCTTATATGAGAATGAAAATTATCAATTCCAATTGTTAGATTAAAATGAAAGGTTAAGATTAAAACATTTTAAAATTAAATAAAGACTTTATTTAACCTTAAAACCTTTAAAAGATTTACTAAACAAGAAATCAAATATCTTAAAATTTTAAGTATGTTCTTTATAAAAAATTAATTTATGTCAAGATCGGCACCACAACAACCACCACCACCGTGTTCGCCGTCATGACCACTGTCCTTGCCACCAACATGATCTCCACCAGCAGCAATCACGATTGTAGTGGCGGAAGTAACGATGACAACAACTATGGTGGTGTGGCGATTAATGGTGGTTGCGGTAACAAACATGACAATTGTGGCATAAACGATTATGCAGTGGTGATGGTCATGATGATGATATGTTTCAAATATTTTAGGATAACAAATTAAATCTTTAAGATATTTGATTTTCTGTTTAGTAAATTTTTTAAAGATTTTACTGTTAAATAAAATTTTAATTTAAAATATTTTAATCTAGACCTTTCATTTTAATCTTAACGATTATAATTGATCAATATCATTATCGTATAAAATGACTATTCTCATATACGCCATATTTATATATATATATATATATATATATATATATATATATATATATATATAACACTACTACAGGCGGCACAAAAGACGACGATTCTAGAACCCATACGACGACGGTTCTAGAACCGTCTTTGCTACACGTGTCATTGTAAGTCGGGAGTTTCGACGACGGTTTTCAAAACCGTCTTTGTAAATATTTATTTAATTTTTTTTTTGTGAAAGAAACAAAGACGGTTCTTAAAAAAACCGTCTTTGTATGTCCACATACAAAGACGGTTTTTTTAAGAACCGTCTTTGTTTCTTTATTTTCCAAAAAATTTTTTTCCAAAAAAAGGTAAGAAGACGGTTTTTTAGCATAACCGTCTTTGTAGGTAACTATACGAAGACGGCTTTTAGCAACTGTCTTTGTTTGTATATTTTGAATTTTTTAATTAAATAAATGAAGATAAGAAGACGGTTTTATAAAAACCGTCTTCGTAGACAACCATACAAAGACGGTTTTTTTAACAATTGTCTTTGTTTGTAAATTTTGAATTTTTTATTTAAATAAATGAAGATAAGAAGACGATTTTTATAAAACCGTCTTTGTAGACAACCATACAAAGACGGTATTTTAACAACTGTCTTTGTTTGTAAATTTTGAATTTTTTATTTAAATAAATGAAGATAAGAAGACGGTTTTATAAAAACCGTCTTCGTAGACAACCATACAAAGACGATTTTTCGGCAACTGTCTTTGTTTGTATATTTCGAATTTTTTAATTAAATAAATGAAGATAAGAAGACGATTGTATAAAAATCGTCTTTGTATGTGAGCTTACAAAGACAGTTTATTAAAGACCGTCTTTGTTTGTCATTTTTAAAATTTTTTTAATTATAAAATACTAAGATAAGAAGACGATTTTTTCGACAACCGTCTTTGTATCCAATTTTTTTTTAAATCATCATTTTTGTTTTATGCACATATATACTGAATATAACATACAAAAATTATATATTATTATATTATAATAATAATGCAAGCCCAAAGTCACTAATGTAATTGTCAACCACAATATCAGAAACACAATCAATAAAAAATTATGCACGAGTTTTACAAAACAGACTCAGGTTTTATTAATTAAGAATATAGCTAAATTATCCCCAACTTTGAAGAAAATACAAAGTTCCAGCACGAGCTATCATGCCTGTGTAAATAGAATTTTAAGCTTTACGGTGAAGTGACTTCATATGTGTTTCGGCAGGCACGAGCTCAGTAGAATTTGGTGTGGCAGCGATAGAGCTTGACTTCATCGTTAATACCATCTAATCTCGTACTCATCACGGTTGTCAGTTTTCCACCTGCAAATACCATGACAAACAATATCTCAGCTTTAAATAACCAGATTAGCATGATGAAGCTTGCACAGAACTTTTATCTCGGACATAAATTCTTTAGTTTTAGTAGATGTCATTCTTTTAATAGCAACTTCTTAGAAGATTTAAATACATACCAAAAGAATATGAGAATAATATTGGTCTCAAAGTTTCCTTGTGGTTAAGCACTTGCCTTGTATAACATAATTAAAAGTATTCAGCCACAAACCTGGACACCGAGGAGACCATAGTAAACAAAGCCATATGTTATGTGCCCAAGTAGATTTGAATCAAAGAAACCATCAGTTGAAGAAATCATAAGGGATATGATTAAACTACAGCATTATCCATGTCCAACATGTCAGGTATTAGAGCTGCAATAACATATAAAGTATGTTATGCCTGTCTTGTAATTTTAAATCACAAATCATACTATTGGTGCCCAAAATATTAGAAAAAATTAAAATTTGTAACAATGTGGTAGCATTCATCATATGTTTTTATTGCTTTTAATATATTTATTTTTGCTTGTATGAACAATGCATATTCTTGGTCAATACAGTACATGCAAAGATGACAACTTTAAGGTGAAATAACCTGTACTCGAGAGTCCAATAAGTAGGGTCATTACTTGATGCTTTGGTACCGGTAATCTGGTGACTACTGGATTGACCATCGGTTTGCTTCTGCTCCACAGGTTTTAGACATCCACACAACAAACTTGGATTTCCAACATGCATAGATCGTATTAGACATCTTTGATGCAACATGTTTTGCATTGTTTATGGCTTCAACCAAACAATTGGGTGATGTTAACTGCATTACACACAATAATGGTTAACATTACGAAAGTAAGACCAACCCCTAAACCTCCTACGTTCCATTGATGGGGTACATGAGCCGTGTGGTTGACTTGGTCAGCTGTAGAATATGGTAGGAAGTACTCAATATGTGAAATGAAAGACAAACAAATTTGTTTTAGTTCAGTTTCTGAGTGCGTTGAGTTTAAACCAAACTTAAATAATTTTAAATCCCAAATATTTAACACCTTTTCTAACAATCTTGTTTGGGGAAAAAGAGAGAAAATAAATGTTCATTGGGAAGTACGAATTTGAACATCCTGATTTTTGCTTTCTGCAGGGAAATTAAAATGATTTCTCGTTTGCTTGCACTATATGTTGATCTATACCTGAAAAGTTAATAACAGATGGCGAACGCATTGGAGCTGGAGGAGTATCATTCATCAAGTGGTAAGGCTCACCAGGAACTGCAATGCAAAGTCAGGACTCAAAAATTTAACCGAGTGCATTTGCTTAGGTGACCAAAACAACGTCTTTCAACCTGAATCCTAAAAAAGTACTGCTATTGCCTATTGCATTATGTCAGTATTTCCAAAGCTCAACTGTTGAACATTCATTACTAAAAGCATCCAAATTTTCCAAGTCATAAAGCATTAGTGTTATCTGCACTACAGCATGAATAATAGTAAATAGAACCAAACGTCCAATTTATTTCACACAGATGCACCTCACAATAAAAGGAATTTGATTTAGTGCAGTCATATACATTATGACACTTGAATGCTGGAGGCAGTTGTATTATTTTCGTTATCTCATTTAGAGTATTGACCATCATTTATTTTCTTAATCAGTTCTGAATATTTCAATAAATATCAAAAAAAGGTCTTATGGGACATTTTTAATTAAAATTATGATTGACAATAATATTTATGTATCAGTAGTATAGCAGCACACGTACAATCATGAACCAACTAAACCCGGGCACAAATTTGAATGAAAAGTATATTTGGGCTAAGTCTTACCACTTATCTGTTTTAAAATATGCATGAAAGTCAACATAACTAGTGCAATCCCACGAGTTGTTCCAAGAAAGGCTTTGCCTACCAACTATAGTAGCCATCCACGACCCAAAGCAAAAAAGGCAAGTGTATGACCGAAAAAGAAAAAGGCACTTCCTTATGTTACTATCAGTGTATCACAGTTATCAGTTTCTTAAAATTGTCAACCTTCTCAATAAAATGTTCCTTTGTCTCTAACTACGAAAATATTGTCCAGTCAAACAGTACTACAATGTATACCTACCACACATAGTATAGTATGTCCAATATGACGGGTTACTATCAATGAATATGAACCATCAATGTATGCCATTCAATATTCACACCACCACTCCCCATCATGACAACACCAGTTAATAAAAGGGAGAAACTTCTATTTTTGAATAATTAGTCAAACAGAAAGTTATTGATCAAGCCTTTTAGTAACACAGGAAGCAGCGATCACTAGCTAACGGTTTGTGAAGCTAATGGAGATCTAGAAGATGATGATGATCTAGAAGTTGAGTTTCTGTTATGGTGTGTTTCACTGTGATATGTATAACTTGAGCACCACCTACGCCTTAGTAGGTAGGCTTCAAAGTCTTGAAATAATGTACCTTATACCCTCCAAACTGTTCATATTTTTTTCTTTTTGTTCTTCATGGACTAGTTCAAGGAACTAGAAGGAAAAAGTGTACATGATTGTCATCAGCAGCAGCAGATAAAGATGCGTAAAATAGCAAAGCCTATATTTGTTCCGGGAGCAGTTACAGTGGCAGCTGGTCCATAAGGGAGACCTGCAGTAGCTTGCCTTAAACAGAAAGGCATTCCAAGCCTAATCCTTCAAAGAGCTAAATGATTAGCTTCAATGTGAAAGTTCAAGACTTATGACCGCCTAAGGCTTCATCTCCCAAAGCAATTCTGGCAGGTCCCTCTCATGCCATTCCCGAAAAACTTGCCTTGTTATCCCAGAAAACAGCAATTATTGGCCTACCTTAAGGCCTATGCTGACCACTTTGACACTAAACCTGTCTGTAGCCAGACTGTGGTCAGTGTTGAATTAGATGATGTGTGTCATCCTTGGAGGAAAAAGAGTGAAGCCGTACTCAAGACAGAGGACAAAGCATAATATGTTTGCCAATGGCTTATAGTTGCTACTGGAGAGTGTGCTGAAGTACTGCCTCAATTTGAAGGGATGGGGGAGTTTGAAGGGCAGATTGTACACACTTGAAAGTATAACAGGGGAAACAAGTTTTGTGGGAAGAATGCTTTATGGTGGTTGGTTGTGAGAATTCAGGCATCGAGGTTTGTTTCCATATCTGCAACATTGTGCTCTGGGAAGCACAATTTTGGCATGGCAGACAACTAATAGTCATTTTTAAGCAGAAGGTATCCACCTACACCAAACTTAACGAGTGTCCCAGCATAAGGAATCAAGACAATTACAGTTAAAGGCAGACATACACTATGTATATAGCCTAAAAAATGATTAAAGGAAATTTTGCATTGCATGCAAAATGTGACTTATGTTATCGACAAAGCATCATTTTTGATCGATAAACTTCTTTTGCAATTTTTATAAAAATAAAACTGCAAATTTTGATTAACACCAGTACTGCTACATCAAATAAAAATCATTAATTCGCCATATGTTTTTATATGTGAAGTCTGCTAATAAACTACTGTTACATAGATATAAAAAACCTGTCAAACTTAACTTTTGGGTGACACGGACCAGTAATCAGTGGAACAATCATGGGTCAAATTTTGCAACTTAATTGCAGCTGTGTAATACAACTATGCAGTGTTGCATAACAACTTTTCTTTATAAAGGAGATAATTTCCGTAATTATTATTGGTTCTCTTGATACAGTTATGAGACATCAGAGATAGTATCTGTGGATATGCTGCCACGGCTACTATCACAGATAGCCAAACCTCTCCAAATTGACCACAATGTCAACCATGGTTGGTTTATCTTTCGGTTTCAAATTCACACAATGGATAGTGATACAACCCAGTAACTCCACTGCCTCAGCCACTTCAAGTGGTATCGTTCATGCCATTGCTCTCAACAATTTCACTATCCATTTGATTTGATTTGCCAAATATATATATATATATATATATATATATATGGATTGTATTTGTATGTGCTTTGGCTGAGGCGTGGAGATCTACTGCTCCCTTATATACAGAGATCGGAGAAGACATGAGAAGGTGCATGGAAAGCAAAGCATGTCTTTACTAACCAATTGTAACATCAATTAATTCCTTGAAACTACCGAGAACCAGCAGCATTGATGCATTGAAACTAGTTAGTAATGACTGACCAGTATTGCTGCATCCATCAATGAAGCTTCCAAGTGTTTTACATAAGTAATGAAAAACCTATTTAAAATACTTTTTTTCGTCTTGTTTTTTTAAAAATCTTATTAGTATATTCTTACTAAATAAATTAAACCTGTTTAAAATACTTTTTTTTTTCCTCTTGTTTGTTTAAAAATCTTATTAGTATCTTCTGACGAAATAAATTACTTATTTTACAATTGCTTAGCTCATTCTCTCTTTTTAAAGAGAAGAGAAGGAAAAATTAACTTGGTCGCACATACTTTAATATTTTGTTTAATTTATGAGATAGTTAATTTCTGAGATAATTATTTAGCAGTTTGGTTGAAGATAAAAGAGAAGATAAGGATAAAAGAAAAGAAAGAAGTATATTTATAAAAGGTTTTAATATGAATTTAGTCCTTCTAAGTGTTGCTGTTAGGATGTTGACTCTCAGAAATAATTTTATGTTACAAGTAAAATAAGAAGGAACTAATATATTTCTCTCTATCACACACTCATAAAAGACGAAGAAAGGTAGCTTTAAAATTGATTTCAGTTCAACTGACACAAACAAAACAACTTACACCTTATGTTTTTTTTATAAGAAAGTCTCCTTATAAACAATTTCTATTACATATAAAAATCTACACCTTAACTGCAATGTGTGCGGTGCTCTATGGATAGGAATGGGCTGTTTGAGGGAAAGAAATGGATGATTGGGAATGGGTCCAGAACTTTGTTTTGGGAGGATGGGTGGTTGAATGAAGGGACTTGTTTGAGAGATAAATACCCAAGGCTGTACCAGCTATCCCTCCAAAAACAACAGCTGATCTGTCATATGGGACAACAATCGCAGCAGCGGTGGGAATGGCAACTGAGGTGGACAAGAGGTTTTTTGGAAGGTGAGGTTGCATATGCTGTCAGATTTATGGAGGATATCCAGCATTTCCAGGCTAGGATTCAACAGCAAGATGCTTGGGTATGGGAGGAGGGCGAACTTGGAAAGTACTCTGTCAAAACAGCATATAAATTCTTGTGCAGGGGACAGCTACCAGCAAGCCAAGCGTTCAAGGAGTTATGGAAGATTAAAGTCCCTAGTAAAGTGTCTTGCTTTGTTTGGAGACTTTTTCGGGATAGACTCCCTACGAAGATGAATTTAATCAGAAGGAATGTGGGTATTGATGATCCTTCATGCCCTTTCTGCAGGTCTGCTACTGAAGATGCAGCCCACTTGTTCTTCAGTTGTGATAAAATTAGGCCTTTGTGGTGGGAATCGCTGTCTTGGTTAGACGTTCAAACTGCTCTACCCATAACACCAATTGAACATTTCAGTGAACACTCCTTCTATTATGTCATCGGGATTAGCTCGCAGAGATGGCTGACATGGTGGCTGGCGCTGACTTGGGCTATTTGGGGTCATAGAAATAGTATTATTTTCCAAACGGGGGTTTTGATAGCCAGAGGTTGTTGGATGATGCCCTTTTCTTTTGCTGGTGGTGGTGTAAGAATTTGGATAAAGGTTTTTACTTGCCATTTCATGTATGGTCATGTAACCTTAGGGATATGTTTCGTGTATAGGGAAGGTTATTATCCTACTCGTGTGGGGGGGTTTAAGTCCATCCTCGTTATGGCATTTTAATTCATGCCTTCTATGTATTAGGCTAGCATAGCTATGGTTTTGATAGCATGGACTTGTTTCATTTTTATCTTTGTACCTTTGGTTCTTATTAATACTATTATCTTTATCTTTGCCGATGAAAAAAAATATCTCAGGGGACTGGAATCCTCCCAAATCTCCTCCATAACTACTAATCACATTGTCCACTCCCGAGGAAAAACCATGCACAGGAGATGTTCCCAAATCTCCTCCATAACTTCTAATCGCATTGTCCACTACCAAAGTAAAAGCTGCAGGGACATCTCTGTTGGATGTTCCCGAATTCGGCATGCTTGAAGTTTCACTCTCACTATGTTTTTCTTTTTCTACTCGCAAAAGGAAACCGTGGACACTTGCATCAACTAATAAAGTATGTATGTATGTGCTTTGGCCACCCATTGCTCACTTTTAATATTTCTTAAAATATGATACAAATGTCTAGAATAGAAAAGAAGGTTCAAGAAGCTCATGATTTATCTAGAAGTTAAATACACTACAAAAGTATAAGAGTGTTGGTAACAACAATCTAAAAAGATTTAGGACCTAAGTATATGATTGTATTCTAGACTATTGTATAAAGTCTAGAAAAATCTATCTTTAGAAGTATGATGCCGTCTATAAATAGGCTTACGCCTATTTTAAGGTTCCTATCCCACACTCAATCTTCGGGTTCTATTTTCCTATAATGATGTATTGAAATTAGTATCCTTTTTAACAACCTTTCTAAACGGTCATTTATGGATACTATTTCAAGTTTCCACCAATTGTATATCATGGTAAAGGTTCTTAACACCCTTTCTTCAGTGTCATTTATAGATAATATTTTAAGCATACTCACTAATCCATTTTGAACCACACAATCCAACGGACTAAAGAAACTAATCAAAGACACCATTCCTCCTAGGCCACAACCCTCACTGTTCAATCCACTAAACAACATAACAAAAAGATGTTTTTTTTCTTTTGTTTATCTCAATGAATCAATTGCACTCACAACATAACCAATCCAATCACAAACACTAACACAAATCCCTCCTCTATTAAAAAAAACAATTTAGTAGGAAAAAACCATACACATGCCTATGAACATAACAGAAGAAAATAATGAAAAAAATACAACAATCAGATTCATACAACATCAACATAACCAACATAAACAACAATCGCAGAAGCTATAACAAAACAAGCTCAAAACCTCAAATTTGAATTAGTGAAAAATCCACTGGGTTATCCTGATGTGAAAATTGCCTTCGATTCAGGGAATGTCAACACTTTCAAAAACAGTTTGAACTCTATTTTTTCCCGTGAAAAACTGACAAATCAAGCTTGGGCAGCATCTTCTCTCAAACCAAATTAACCACAAGGTCGTGAATAATCTTATATAAAAAAAAATAGCAGAAACCAACATAATAACACTATAATGATGTGGGTAGAATGGCATCATGTTTCTAATTAACAATGGTGGATAAAGTATAGACGTAGAAATCCATTATTCACCTTACAAGGGCATAAAAAAACACGGACTCAATAGAGACGGCAATGGCGGAAGAGTGCAAAAGTAGAGAGGCTTCATGGGTGAGACAGAATTCGTACCTTCACTGATGGTGACAGAGCTTCGAGTGAAGATGCATTCTTTCCAATGGACACACGGAACAGCAACACCGGATGGACGGAGACCGCAAGATGGAAGGCTTTGAGGGTGTGAGAGAGAGGTTGTGCAAGGGAGAGACAGAGACAGAGAGAGGGAGTGGACGAGGGTGTGAAAGAGAAGGCTAGGGCACAATGTTTTTAATTCCAAAAATGTTAAAAAATTGAATTTTTTAAAATTGAAATTACAAATAAAACAAAGACGGTTTCTGAAAAATCGTCTTTGTATGAGACAATAAAACGACGGGCTTTCTATAACTGTCTTCTTATTTACCCTTCTACGACGGTTTCTTTAAAGCCGTCCTTGTAAACTTCCATTTAATTGCAAAAATGCCACCGCCTCACATACGAAGACGGTTATCCAACAACCGTCGTTGATTGTGTGTCGTTAAAGCTTATATTTGTAGTAGTGTAACTTTTCTAAACCTATTTCTATTTTTGTCCATGTTCAGAAAACTAGTGCTAGGCTAGTTCAATTATTATTATTTTCTGAATCCAATTTATGTGTGTGTGTATATATATATATATATATATATGCTTAATTAAATAATATATTAAATATATTCTAATTGAAATAATTTATAAAATTGAGATTAGGAATCTTAAAAATAAAAATTAAATTTTTATTAAAATGTGTAATTTCAATATTACTATTTAATTATTATAACAGTCCATTTGTATATTTAGTAAAGTGTGAGGATAAAATTAGAAATTATATTATATATATCTATCTATATATATAATGTGTGTACACGCGCATGTGGATTCCATTTCCACCTTTACAAATTGGAAAAAGGTGAAACTAATATCCAAGATTTCGGAATTAAGTTATCAACTTAAAAACTATAAAGTTATAAACTAAGAGAGATTTTCAATTTCAGATAAATGTAAGAATGTTTAGTTCGGGATGAACTAAGCATTATATGCAAAATTCTCTTGAGAAAAGTCAGCAATAAATCAACAATCACATATTGTAACTTCGCAAATAATATTAATTTCTGACCTATTGAATTAAAATATGTATGGTATATGTCTAAGGAAGAAAAAAAAACTAAGAATTTCTCCATATGATATGACATATGCAACATAGTTTTGGGCATTTTTCTTGAGAATATTATCAATCATATAATTTCCAGTTTCCAACGACATAATGGTGCCTCACTTTCTTTGTGTCCTCCCTAATCTAATGCACGTAGTCTGGTGAAGTTTTCTTCGTGTCTGTCTAGTCAATCTCGTTTAGTCGGTGAAGCTTTTCTCTATTGATCCCTTCCACTGTTGATCCTCGTGGCAACTTTAATGGTCCTACGAAAATGACCTTCCATTTGCAATGGCCTAATTGGATAGGATAAACATAATTGAGTTTGACGGTTATGGATGAAATTAATTTGTAACATTTTTTAATTTCTTTGTCTTAATCATAGATATTTCTAGAGTAAATTACCGGACATTTTATAAAATTATACAAATATCTCTTTATTTTTATATATTCCTACTTTAATTTTTAGGAATTAAAAGGTTGTTTTGGTTGTTAAAGAAAAAGAAAAAGAAAAAAAAGAGATTGGGAGTTTGAATCTCTCATTGATAGAAATTAAGAAACAACTAATATTTGACAATAAAAGAACTCCTACGTTAATCTTAATTTTTGAAAAATATATGCATATATTCTTTTAATACCTTACACTAATTCCTTAATTGTTTAAAAAGATTTCAATGGTCTTTCCTGTAGGGGAGGTTATTGTAAATGTTAAAAAATAGAAGAAAAAGAATTATATTTTTACGAAATCTCATCAGCGATAAGTTTAATCTACTATGTTTTCTATACTTTAGGAAACAACCATGTTTTGTTTGAGTGACAAATGTTCGCAAATGGTAAAACTAATTCTTTATATTCAAGATTTTCTCAATATAGAAAACATCAAACCTATAACCTTACTTAAAAAATTAAACATGTACCAATTGAATGAAAATCAAATTGAATTTTATTTTAAAAATTAAGGTAACAAGACATTTTCCCACTATCAAGACAAGCCCTATAGCACAATGTTTAGAGGGGCCTTGTGCTTAATTTGTTTCCCACTATGGGTACCTAACATGGGTTTTGTTTTTTGTAGAGCCGTATGGAAAGGAACACCCAAATGTTATCTCATTTACAGCTAGCTTGTACTGTCCATACCATAACAACTAGAAGAAAAAAAATTACAAAAAAATAAAAAAACACATAGCAAAAATGAATTACAAGAACCTCTCTTTCCCAAGTCCTCAAAGCATGCAAAGCAGTCACTTTTTTTTTTTTTTTTTTTTAACTTCATCGATCTAAAGCACATTTTCAAGAGATCAATCAACAAAGCTATTTTTTTACTCTACCCTCTTCTAAATAGTATTATACTATGTTTGTTATAACTTCACATCCACACTGAGTGGTAGTAGAAAGTAGTAAGTGGTAACCCCAATCCCACGGAAGGGTGAGAGAGAGAGAGAGAGAGAGAGAGAGAGAGAGAGAGAGAGAGAGAGAGAGAGAGGGAGGGAGAGAGAAAAGCAAGTGTGGTGTCACTTTCTTTTTTAACCCTTTTGTTCCACGGTGTTCCTCTTTGTCAGCGTTCTCATCCAACCCTTTCTATTATTTTTCACTCCTTCAACGTGGCCCACACCACCACCCTTATTGGACCTCTTCCATGGGATAAAGTGGACCAAACGGCCCATACGCTTTCGCCATCTAAACGCGTTATTTGACTTGCCATGCTCTACCACGCTCTTGTCTGGGACCTGGCTCTCTACACACACCTTCTTGTTGGAGATATTTGAAATGCTGCCGCTCTTCTCCCATGAGGCTACTCCATTTTCTTCAAATTTCATTGATATGAATAAGTCTGAAAAAAGTTCAAGCAATCCCACATTGTCATTATAATTTGTAGATTTTTAAAAAAATTAAACAATCACACCCACATAAAAAATAATAATTAGAAAATAGGTTATATAGATTGATTGACAATGTTACATGTCATCCAATCACAAAAAATATAAATTTATTGACTTTTATAATAATTATTCTAAAAATCACACTAATTATTATTTCTGATTCATTGACCGTGTTAGTAGTATAAAGATTCTTGTTGCAATGTTGTCTCTGTAGTGAAAAATACAAAAGGAAAAGGAGAGAGAAAATAAAAGGTTGAAGTAAATGATAGAGAGAAAGAAAATATAGAGAGATGAGATGGCTCTAGAGGACTATAGAGAGAAATGTTGTAGAGAATCCAAATTTTTGTTGGTATATAACCATTCAATTCTAAAAAAATACAAAATTCTTCAAAAGAATTAACAAAGTTATAAAGTAGGCTTAGATTTGGTTTAAATATTAAATTATTTAGTACTATTACATATAAGACAAACCTGTTTTGATGTAAGATTACATAACAGAATAAGAAACAAAACCAGCAAATGTAAAAGAGAATTAGATAGATTTTCTCTAAATTAATATAATAAACACACACACCAACTTCTGCATCTATATGATCAATTTTATCGAAGTTAGAAGAGGGTTCGTAATCAAATTTAGTTGGCGCATATTTTCTTGAAACTGTATTAGAAACTGACATGTTGTATATCTTCAATTATACTAGCATATATATATGTCAGAAACATGAATGACAATCTCGCCCAATAATTTGTTTTGTAACTCAATTCCCCAACAAATCTAAAATCTTACACATAATATATTTTCAGTGTCATAATGCTCTACTTGTCGTTTGCATATGACTCCCACACGCCATGCCAAGAAGAAGAATTAAAGAATGGCTGATAAAAAAGGAAAAGAAGAATTAAATAATTAAAAGACTTTAAAACCTTCACCCTTGGAACTCTTAGCAGCTACGCTTTTGACCTTAATTTCATCGTCATCATAATCTAATCTTGCACATGAAGATACGCACACATGCACTTCTATTCTAATTCTCTATCAATTAATAGCAATTTTTCACCCACCATGAACATTGAGCAAGAAAAAAAGAAGAGAAAAACACCCACCAATGCTATCACTTATAAATTTTAATTCCATCAAAGAAAATCTTTCCTTTTTTTAAATCGGTGAAAAATATATTATAAAAATCATAGAAAAATACTAAAAAATCGCAACAACAAAATTTACGAATTCTAATAAAAAATTATTTGAAGTTTTTTAACCAATATTCTTATTGGCTAGCATTTGCCTAAAAATTATACTAATCAGGCATATACAGAGGAAGAATAAAAATAACAAGGATAAGAAAATTTGACAATAGAAAAAGCAAGCATTAATGAGTAAAATAAGGTCTTTCCTTCTGGGCTGGGAGAGGCATCATCTTGATCATAATAGTAGTTGTGAGATTTCAATTGGTGGCGAGTGAAAAGAGAACCAAAAGCAAAGATCTTGTGAATAGAAGCTGAAGCCTTCCTCTGAGTGGAACTTTGAAGCCTGTGATGATGATTATGATGGTCTTGTTTTGCAGCAAGTATGAGGAGCCTCTCATTCAAGCACAAGGGGCACACTCCAACAACCACTTGTTTAGGGTGGAAATAGCAGCATCCTTTTTCCTCCTTGTTGTGTGCATTTCTATTCATGTTTTTTCTTCACAATAAGGAGAGGAGAGAGGGCAGAAGAAGAAGAGTGGAGGAAAAAATGAAAGGCCAACCCCAATGTGATGTGAACTGTTAATTAATTAAATCAAAGAAAGAAATATAGTGTGAGGTATTGTTGAGAATATATATAGGTGGGAAACCGAATGAAAAATCATAAGCATGGACCCGGTGATGTGAGATTCTAGTAAATATTTTTTTTTATAAAAATTAAATATAATGTTAAAAAAATGTTAATACTCATATATCTTATTTAACCAATCCCAATCCTAGACAAATATATGTAATATTGTTGGATGAGTTGTATTTGGACAATTAGTTTATACTTACGTAAAAAGGAGAAAGGAAAGAAAAAGAAATATGAAATGAAATGATAGATATAATAAAAAATAGTATTGTAAAATCTTTTGTAACAAAATATTGTTTGTACTATTTTGCTGGCGTGCAGGGGTGATTCGGAAATGTAATGTAGTAGACTAATGCTCTATGGTATGGAATAGCAATATATACGGCAGCTGAAGAGATTATAACCGAGATAAATGCGATAAAACTGCCCCACCTTACTTCATAGCCTTTTTGCGTCAAAAGTTTTATTGCTTTTATAGGATTTTAATTTAATTTTCAACTAAAATTGTCTTTTCAGTCTTAAAAAAATCCTTGCAATTCTTTCTTCTAAAAACAGTTAGTATTATATTTACCTTTGATTTAATTTAAAATGTAGTGATGATCCTATTTGGAATGTTTAATTTTAACTTTTATTGAGTTTTAGAATCCGTTTGTAAGGAGTAAACGTGGACAAAAAGAAAATTGAGAGAGAAAAAAACACATATAACAATGTCTTTTCTTTTGTTTGATTGAAGAGAAATTAAAAGGAAAAGAAAAGTTAACTTAAATAAAAAAATTAAATTTTTTTCCTTTCATTTTTCCTTTAATTTAAATTTTAAAATTATCTTTTCTTTTTCATTTTTTTCTTCTCTACCAAACAAAAGGTTAAGGTATTTTCATATTGGGTACAAATTCAATTTAGATAGTTTAGTGAGTACTTGAGGGTAGGGTAGTGAGTGAAAAATCCAATTTGGATAATGTTTTGTATGTGAATTTTATATTATATTCATACATTTTATCATATTTTGTTCGACAAAACTCATAGAATAGTGTTAGTTTGTATTAGACAAGCACCCAAGTGGATTTAAGTGAAAATGGATTGATTTGTGCAACTTGGAAGATAATTTTTAACACTGCGTGAAGAATCACGAACATGGATGCAATATCCACGGTCATGGATGGCATATATATCACTCACGACAATGAGCAATAATCACGACCACTAGGAGAAAATTGAGTTTTTGAATATCAATGTCAACTTTTTGATCACGGTCATGAATCCACATCCACGATTGTCCTTTTTGGTCAGTCAAATTGTAAAGCAATCAGTATCCACGACCATGGATAGTGATCCACATTGATGGTTGATCAACGTTGTCAGTCACTTAAGTTAGGCTTCTAAATAGTAGGTTTTGAAGAGAAATCCTCATCTTTATCCTCTGAGCACGTTTTTGGAGTTTGCAAAGAGAGAAAAGCACTACGAGATCATATGTACCTATGAAGGAGCGTGGAGATCATAACAAGGGTCATTTCTTGTTAAGTTTATTCCTCTTTTGCTGTTTTCATGTTCTCTCCAGTATTTCTAGCTTTATCAAGACCATGAGTGGCTAGTCCCTTTTGGTTTATGATTATGATGTAGCAATACCCTGTACCCTTTTTATTTTAGTAAATTTCTATGTGTTTTTCAACTAAATTGCGTCTTCTTGTTCTTTAATATTAATTAACTTGGATCTGATCATTCTAAAACTTAATTAATTGTATATCAGTGAACATTTGTGTGTGATTAGTTGACCTAGGAAGAGATTATTTTACACTAACTTGCATGATCAAACTGATTGGATAATTTTTGTTAATTTTGATTATTGATCCCTGTGAGTTAAAAACTTTATCCTTGACCTAAATTAATATTTCTATAATCAATTAAATATTGATTTAGGTCAATGAGCGTTATTAGATGTAGATCAAAGGCTAGTAATTGAAATAAGAGAATACTGGTAATTAATGTAATTGGAAATTCATTAGAATTAAATTGGAAAAAATGGGTATGTGCCAATTCATAATCCTAGACTTTTCATAATAATTGATTTCTCCCAAATTCTTTTGGTTTAATTCTTCTTTTTCTCAAAGAGTAAATTGATCAAAAACATATTTCTTCAATTGATAAATTCAAATTTCCTACTTGTTTACAAAAATAATTAATTGTGAATGCGATTGGTCCTCTGGATTCAACATTCAAACTTAAGTCTATTGAAAGCATATACTTATTCTTGTGTGAGTATTATTTTTATGCATTAGTAAAATAATTTTTTGGCTTAATTATTTTGTCTCATTATTTATTTATTTTCTTTCTATTTTGTCTCACTATTAATTAAAGGTTTAATAATCAAGCATCATTATTTTTAAAAGAATCTCAAGGTAGTTATGTGTTAAAAGACAAACCAATATGAAAACTTTGTGTGGTTATTTCTTTCCTTATATCTTTTATAGCATCTTTTTCTTCTTTTTTGTTTGTAAAGTTTTTATGGAGTGATTGATTAATAGAGAAAGAGTTATTTTCGTAGCATTAAAACTTGGTAAACAGATCTTTGTTGAAGACATTTTTATGAAAGCTTTAAGTATCATCCTACGAGTAAGACGATTCAAAGTTTCAAAAGATTTTAAAAAGTTTTAAAATAAAATTCAACCCCCTTCTTGCATTTTCCGACGACTAACACCTACCATAGGTCCGATGATCGTTAAATAGCTCAAAGAATGCTACACCAATTGTCGACAAAGATGGAGGCTATTTCGCTACAGGAATGTTTTTTGCCTTCAAACAATGTTCATAGCTAAGCATGTAGATAAGTTGTTTGGGAACTTCATCTTTATGGTGGAGAAGTTCATGGCTAAAGGATTTAACAATTTTAAGGAAAAAAAGGTGGATTTGATACATTCTTATACATTATACGTTATCTCAAGTCCATGGTTGGATGTGTATTGGGAACGCTTCTCTTAAGAAAAAGGGTGGAATATTTGAGAATGCTAATTAAAGTACTTTGGAATGCTAAAGTGTGGATTTAAGAAAAAGGTCAGCATAGGTGGTTTCAACGAAAGAGAGAGGAAACTACAGAGACAAGAGGATTCGGGAAGTAATTGAGAAAACACACATTTGATTTGAAAGGGTTTTTAAAATCTCTTTCCTACATTGGTTAAATCGTTTAACCGACAAAAAAATTGATATTCACATAAATTACAAAAGTATCACTGTGTCATATTGTAGATCAATTATTTAATTAACAACTGATGTAGACCCGACGATAATAAAATGTTATCTTTATACTATTGAATATCAGTTGATGGTTCAAGGTGAAGGTTGCATTGTGATTTACTTGATTTCAAATACTTTTATACATTTAAGTGTGTACAAAAAATTTGTGTGTGTATTTGGATGTGTATTTGTAAATTAGATCAAAACAGATTCTTATAGAAATATTACTTAATTCTAATATGTAAAAAAGTTGGATTAAAAAGCAACATGAGACATTTTTCTTTACTCTCTCTCACCATTATTACTCTTATTGTCATTGTCATAATTATTATCATTGTGAACAGTTTATCATCACTAATATTATTATTATCATTGTTATTGTTATTATCATCACTATTTTTATCATCATTATTATCACTTATTTTCATCATTATTACTATCATTATTTATCAATTTATACCACTCATCACTATATAATTTGTGTCAAATACAAGAATAATAGCATAATAGTGTTATCTAGTGTGTATATATATATATATATATATATAATTGAATAACTAATATTAAAGTTTATTCTACTTGTATTCTATTATGTTATTATCTTCCGTACTCTTAAATTTTTTTTACCACATCCTGAATATCAAACGATGCCTAAGTTTTCTATATTAACAGTTTAATTTGGAATTTAATTTTTAGCTTATTGTAAATGGCCAATGAAAATTTTACCAATGAAGTTTAATATATATGTATATATTGTAAATCTAAAAAAAATTTATAATGTGAATCAATTATAAATCCTAATAAATATATATTTTAAGATAATTATTATTAATAATATAAAACAATTTATTACATTAGCAAGACATATACTGTTTACTCTATAAAAATTATCACATGCAATACTTTTTTTTTCCTGACTTTCTGCAATAATGCCAAAAGAAAGGGAACAGAGATTTACTTTGGTGCTAAGACTAAGCTTCTCATCTATGGGACCTACCTAGCATTGATAATTTTCCTTCTTCTAGTGTTCTCAAGTGTTTACATCCTCTTTTTTTTTTTATTTTATCTTATCGACATTTCATAAAGGATATTTTTCTCTTTCATTTATATGGCTCTATCTTTCTTATTTTTCTCTATGCATGTTCTCCTATGTTTCCGCCGTTGGAGCACGACAATGATTCTGGCAAATGGATCCGGCAATGTCGTTGGTTATAATAAGATCGAAGATTTTCACTAATAAAATACTACCATTAGTCTCCACAATCCACAACGGCGTTGTCTTTATGCACCAAATGATATAGAAACTACGAGGAAGCTTACAAATTTTGAACAAGTCATGCAGCAAAATTGGCCTGGGTTCCCCATTTATTACGCATACCAAACAAACAACATGAAAAGGATATTATAACCGAATTATACTACTAGCTAGCTATATAGTATTTATTAATCTATGAAAGTTCATTGTTTATTTATTACTAGCTTACTTAGGTTGATTATTGTGTACCGGTTTCCTTTTCTTTTTCAAGATTATTTACACCATGATAAATTAAAACTAAACTACGATAAATTGTATTTAAACTCTAAAAAATTGAAAGAAATAAGAAAGAAAGAAATACTAGTGTAATGAGAACGTAAGTGAAAGATTACCCATCAAATGAGTACTATCTTTACCAATATTTATTGGTCTAATTAACTAAGAAATTTAATTTTTGTAATTAGGCACTAAAAATATTAATCATTAGGAGAATTTTGTCGATTTATTTAGTACATCTGGCTGACCCAGTCCAACTCTAATTAGTTAAAAAATGCTAAGAATTTAAAACAAAAATTAACTCAATATCTTATTGTTATAAATTACTTTATTTCTTATTTTAATTGTATTATTAGTTATAATAATTGTAATTTATATAGGATGATATATAATTCACTACTTACTAACATGCATCTAAATCAACTAGCCTGATATTATTTTATATTAATCAACAGTCTCGAGTTTAAATTCTAAATATGTAATTGTTTATATATTAAGAAGAAGAATTTTGTCATTCAAATATAATACTCAAGAAAGAATACTCATCTTTAATATACGCTCACAATTTTCAACCGAGATTAATCATGTATTGATAGTAAATATTTAGTATTAATATTATGGTAAAAAAAAAAAAATTCACTACTGACTTAGGAATTAATTGGTATGAGATTGCTCTACTTTAATTCATGATTCCGAATTCAAATGTTCGAACATACAATTGCTTATATAGTTGATGGAAATATTTTGTCATTCATTTATAATAATTCTATTGAATAATAGAATTATTTTTAAAGAAAGATACATGTAGTATTAAGAAAAATGATACTATAAAAAATTCATAATAGCAAATCATTCTCGAATCATCATACTGTCCAAATTAAAATGCTTATTTTTTATAAGCAAATTAAGATCCTTAATTATTTGCAGAATATCATATCGTCGTCTTTGATATAAGCTAAATTATGAAATGATAATTAAACTAATACCTTGAATCTAGGAACACAATGACCAAAGCTTTTGGGGAGGAAAATTAAATGGCGTTCTTTGACCTTTACTATCCTTTCCTTTTCAAACATTAAGTCACAATTTTGACCACCGCACAGACTTTCAAACATGGAATAAATTCTTGCTCGTAGTCATACCTCTAGGAATAAATTATTTCCCATGTACAATTGTGGACATAGATTTAGTGTGGTAAAACATTCAGTGAGCCGTGAGGTCATTAAATCTGAATCTTTGTGCTCTCTATATCCCAAATTAATATAGCAAGAAAAAATATATCATATTGTTAAAATATATACTTTTTAATAAATATTGTTTTCTTCAAATATTACCTTCATTTATAAGATTTTATTATCTAATTAAAATTAAGAAAAGTGATTAATTTAATTAATAATCATAAATTTATCTTAAATTTGTATATTTTTCCATTTTTGCCATCAATGTTTCCCTCCCTCTTCTACATGTATGTCAATATAAATTATTGCAAAAAAACATAATGAATTGAGTCTTATAATTAAAAAAAAAAAAAAAGACCACTTTAAAATTGGGTCTTATAAATAAGAATAAAAGTAGTACTTAATATTCTCTACATCACAAAATAATTAATATTTAAGGTTTTTTTTACACAAATTAAGAAAATAAGTATTCCAAGAGAATTAATATTTATAGGGGATAATTTTACTAAAATATCCTTATTCTCTTTCTTAATTTTAATAAATATATTATGATAAATATTAACTAATGTGTAAAATTATATTATTTATGATTTTTTGTGTGTTCTCCTATAATATTTTTTTACTTCTTAACAGTTGGCCTTATGCATTGATTAGTAAAACCCGTGTATTATTAAATCTTTCAACACAAGTATTTATTAGAGAGTAAAATTGAAATAGGTGTTTGAATATCTCATTGAAATGCGAGAACATCGGCCAATTTGATTTTTTTAATGTTAAAATTGTAGTTATTTTTTGGGTTAGGAAGAGTAATACATCTATTGAAATTAACAAAAAGAATAAGGATAATTTAGTAAATTATTCCCTGATAAATTGGATTTTTTTTAATCTATGTGAAAAAAATCTTAAAGATCAATCAATTTGAGACTCACATGGTACTCTTCAATAACTCAAATTATTAGGATGGTTTGAATAAAATTTATGCTAGTTTGGTACATTAGAATGTGTGTTTTCATGTTTAACATGTTTTTAGCTTTAATTAAAACACATAATTAGTATTTTCAAAATCTAAAGGGTTGACACATTGATTTAAGATCCTATTATGTTTACGTGAGAATCATCTATTTAGTGGGAGAACTCGTATTTAATTTTCAATGTATACAAAATTCTTTTGAGCCAACAATAATCACACTTCACTAATGATATTAGTCTTTTATTCAATGAATTGAGAAACACTCATGATCTCATATATAAGAAAAAAAATTATTATTCTAATTTGTTGAAATCTAAACCGTTTGATCTTTGTCTAGTAGTTTCAATTTGTTTATTAATTTTTAATTCTAACAAATCTAAATCCTACGGCAAGATTAAATTGTGTGCATAGCGTGTGAAACACGTGTCAATGACAGTTGTTATTAATAATAATTCGTATGAATCTCTTGCTCCTTTTACCAACATGTCCCAGACACAAGGTTATGACCATTGACCAGTACATGTACTCACATCCTCTACATCATACACTTTGTACCAGTGCATTAATTGGGCCTTTGGAGAGAGGGAATGGAAAATCTTAGTAACAAATAAACAGAAGAAAATGGGATGTGGGATGTAGCATAGGGTTAGAAGAATGGAGTGTCCATGAAACAAACATCCGAAAAATCTCAAAGACATGAAACAAATCACATGGCTGAGAAGAGGATGTAGGGACTGTTTCAGATCTGGTTGGCTTAAGGTCACACTCAATGGTCCAAACTTGGATTAGGGTCCAAATTAACTTGGTCGAATAAGATGTACAAATATTATAAACCTTTTGATATCGTATTTAATTCTTATGAATAAAAAAAATACACCTCTTCATTCTTCTACTTTTTTTCTTTTATTATAAAAAATTAAAGTAGTTTTATAAAGAAGTATTTAGTATTCATATTTAATATCTGATAATATTTCAAACATTTTGCATTCCAAAGGAAACATATATAGAAAACAGAAAATAAAATATTAAAAATTAAGATATCTCAATAATTACATATTGAGACTATTCATTGAAATTCAACTAAAGAATTATTTTACTTCCTCTTCTTTTATTTAATCAAGACAGACTATTTCTACCTCCATTTATTTAACTATTGTCTTTGAGTTAACCTTCTTCAAATTAAGGTGATGCAAAAATATCCATAACTAATTTTAGGGTAGAGATTGATAATTACAAAGGTAGTTTAATGTCATTACAAAGAAATAAAAAATGAAAAGAGAAAGTGTTAGTAATGCAATTTCATGTAGCTTGATTTCTAATGCATCCTATCATGCGTTTTAATAAAATTTATGTTGATTATTTTTAACTTTAATTCTCTTATAATACTTGTTAGCAGAACCAACAAATTATTAAACTGTCATTATTCTTAAATTAGCTATATATTTGGATCCAGCTGATAAATGAATATATTTTTCAAAATGATAAAAAAAATGTAGTATTCGTGTCTAATAAATAATACCTTTAGTTTTATGTTTTTTATATATTATTTTTATATTTTATAGTATTTTGAAGTTAATCATAAAATTATTTCCATGCAATAAAATAATAATTTAATTCAATAAAGTATTCATAGGAAAATGAGTTAATAACCACAACTGTGCTACTGTACGTAGATAGCTACTCCCAAAAGATCCTAACTATTTTATTTAAAAAATAATATTTATTTAAATTCAAATTCAAATTTTAGAGATAGTAATAAAAAAAATTGGTTTAACCAATGAGATATTTAGGATTTCTTAATTGACATTAAACTAATTTCTTTCTCACTAGATGGGTCCTTTTTGGGTAAAGTATAGTAACTTTAGATTGCAACTTCAAACCCAAATTGAGGATCGAAACTCAAAATTTCCATTAGGCAATTTAAGTGTCAAACTACTTGCACCAATAACTTTTTGATAAGTAAATATTAAGAAATAATTCAATTATTAAATACATTTTTACAATGATTACATTAGCATTACTATTTATTAATTATCTTCAAAGTTCCACAAAAAAATGTTAATAGTTATTGCAAAAAATTATCAAAAGCTAGCTAAAAAAATTTCCTCTAAAAAGTTAATAGTTGCATATTCAAGACTCGTACTTAAGATCACTAGTTTAGTTAAAACAATCTCTCATAAGTTAATTCATAGTCTAAATAATTATGTAGTGTAAAAACATTAAATATACCACAATAGTCTAAATTATTTTAAAAAGCAAACATTGAGCCAGTTTTATGTTTTTTATATGATAAACAAAATTTTCATTAATAATATTTTGACTAAAATATATTTTTTATCCCTAATGTATATCCTAATTTGATTTTTGATCCCTAACAAATAAAAAAATCACATTTGTTCTCTCATACTTGAAAAGTTTTGGTTTATGTCTCTATCATTACTAGAGGTCTATTAACTGCTAATGTGTCTGTTAACATGACACATCAACTACTTACATGTGTCATGTAAAATTAAATGTGATAATACGTTGATGATGTGTTTTATTACATGGATGTCAATAATTAATAAGTTAAAAAATATTAATAGAATTTGAGGGTCTATTAATTAAAATGTTGTCGTTTGAGAATAGGGTTAAGTCTCTTATTCTTCCCTTGAAGGTATGTTTAGAGCGATAGAGAAGTTGATCTTCTCAATACTCGCTTGTCACCTTCGTTTAGGCCTCTCTAGGCTTCATTGCCTTCTTGTTTGCACGAGTTGAATGTGCTTCAACCTATAGAGGACCATGGCATCGGTGAGAACTTCATTATCGTCGTTTGGGTCTAATGGCGTTCGTTGTCAGTGTGACAATCAAGCATTTTAACTAACATCTCGAATCGAGAAGCATCCAGACAAGAAATTTTGGCGATGTAATAAATGGAGTGTAAGGAATTTTTACTCTTGTCATATATGGTTTTTGTTGTGTTTCTGTTTTAGGATTTTTCATTTGGTATATTATTTGCAGGAAAGTTGGAGGTGCAAATTTTAGGCTTAGGATGATGATTTGAAAATATTTGTAAACTAAGATTCTGGAATTCATATGGATGTTAATTGTTATCTTTCACAAGTAGAAGAGCTAAATGAAAGGGTTATAGCAACTGAAGACAAAGTTGTATCATAACAAGAAAAAATTCATTTGTACAATGAACAAGTAAAAGACTTAAAGAAGATGCTTGCAAAAGAAAAGGCTCAATGTCGGTGACATGTCGAAGCTGATGAAGAAATAGGGAAAAATTGCAAAGCAACAAATGAAGATCAATATTCAAAGAAATAAGATAAAGGTCGAGGAGGGGGCAAATTACATCAGTGTAACTTTAACAACTATTATATCATTTTTATAACTTGATATAGAATGTGACTTTTCTTAATCCAACCGTTGAATTATATTTGCATATTACCAAGATCGTTTGTGTCAAATTTTGTCAAAATTGAACAACAACAAGACGGTAATCATGTGAAAGGAACTTTTAATCTAACGGTGAGTTTTAAGAAAATATTATCTAATTGAAAGTTATAGAATGGTGTAATAGTTGTCAAAGTTACACGGGTGTAATTTAATTTGATCCCTCCTCATATATATATATATATATATATATATATATACATATATACATATATTGTATAAGGAGGAAGGATCAACTTACATCAAGAGTTTTAGAGTTACTCCTCATCCTTACCATTTATTAGGTATGACAATTGAACCTGCACCTGCAGGGTCCCACCCGCACCCACCTCGGGTTTGACGAGAAAAAATCAAGTTTAGGGATCGAGTTTTTCTCACTTGAGAAAGTCGGGGGCAGGGTTGGGTATTGTGATCCCTGCCCACACTTGCTCCTCACCCCGATATTAAAATAAGTAAATTACATAAATAGGCTTAATCCTAATACATAAAAAGATTGATTCTCACTGTCTCTGTGCCACCTCCTCTCACTCTCGCATCGTTCATCACTCAAATTGTGCCCTTCATCATGATCACATTTTTGTTGGGCCTCCTTTGTCGCAATCGTGTCATTGACGTGTCGTGCCTCCTTCGTCACGCCACTCTTGTGTCTCATTCATCATGTTGTTCTTGTACCTCCTTCTTTGCAAATTCATAGTCAGTGACCGCATAACTTTATCGTGGAGTCAGACCCTATTACCTCCTTCATCGAGTCGTTATCTATGCAATTGCATCTTGTTTTGTCCTTCATCGTGCCAGTCAAACAATTCTCTACGGGGACGGGATCAAAAGGCATGGAAACCTAGCACCCAACTGGGGTCGAGGACGAGTCTATTTTTTTAACGCCAGTAGGGATCAAGGACATGGATATTGGTCTGGGATGTGGGGTGTGGGAGGCTAAACCCACCCTGCATCATTGTGATACCTATCATTTATTTTCTTGGAATCTAATAAATGAGATTAGTGATTTATTACAATCATTAAAAGAGTTATTTTTGATATAAATACAATTCAAACCATCCTTACTCAAATTTTATACACATGTTGAAAAAACTAATTTATATTAAAATTTATTTCTTATTGTGGTATAATTTTTTTAATTGGATTCTTACATCAAAATATATTCATCAATAAAAAGTTGTTAACGAATCGATACTAACTGTTAGAATATTGTTAATATTTTTTCTTGCCGAACATCGTTCCTACACGACTTTTTGAGTCATAAGGCCTGGACGGTTCAAACATTTGACAATTTTTTTTTTAGATAAGCAAACATTAACAAAGTAATAATAATTAGGGCAAACATTAAGGATTGATTCGTCAAGCTATTTTTATGAAGGAACCAATGATAACCAAATTAAAAGTAATTCAATGTCTCAGCCAAAGTCTTAATTTAACATTTCTTTTTTGGTTTTCTTACATCTGATTTAGGGGAATCAGGAAACACCGATGGTTTTAATACAAAACTTTTGTTAAAGGGAAAAGTGCAAATATGCATACATTCGAATTCTCATTACTCTGGAAGAAACTCTATAATTGAAAAATCGATACAACAATAATGTCTAATAAAGTTCATTTTACATTGTCACTACTTAAGTAAATTCAACATTTTGGCCTTCTGCACGTAACAAGCCTCACTATGCATGATAAACTTCAAATGAAAAAAAAAATGATTCGCAACAAAAAAAATTTAAAACCTGTCCTCACCTCAACCCCTGCTATATGCAAATGGGGAAAAGGTGTAAAAAGATTAAATAGTGTCCTAAGCCTATGAAGCATACAACTCAGAAAGTTCTTCATCAAAAGTCTTTTTTACGGCCTCTCTCTTGAGTTTGAGAGCAGCAGTGACTAGGCCAGATTCAGGAGTCCATGGATCAGAAAGCAATTTAATTTTTGCAGGAATCTCAAATTTCTCCAAACGAGCCTTTTTTCCTTCCTGCAGATTGTTGCATAAAGAAAAATTATAGAAAAGAGATATTATACGCAACCTTACTCTTACATATGTAAAGAGACTGTTTCCAAATTTGAACCCATAACCAACAAGTCACCAAGACACAATTTTACCGTTGTGACAGGGCTCACCCTCACTTAATTTTTTTAACATTTTATACAATTAAGTAAGAGATATAAAAGTAAGAGAGAAGTGTGAAATAAGATGAGCATGATAGAAAGAGAGAAAATTTGAGTTTTAAGAAAATATATTGTAAGAATAACACAACTCTTTCATAAACCATGATAATAAAAGAGAAACAATGGGGCATAATTTGCAACAATAGCGGCAACACATGGCATGTTGATTCAAAGAATAAATGCATATTAGAAAACATGTAGACCCTATTCTTTTAATTGTGAAATTTGGGACTTACGCCTAACAGAACTAACTATTAATAGGGAACTAAGTGGGACATCTTTCGTGTAACGTACGTTACAAGATATAAAATGAAATACCAATGTCAAGTTAGAAATGAGCTTTACAACCTAATGTAGGTCCCTTTGTCTTTTAGGGGCTTTTGCTAACATGCACGGCACGCTTATCTCTATGACCTTTACTAACATGTCATGTGGAGTAAAAAAAAAAAAAAAAAAATCATATAAGTAAACATGACTAAATCTACATAAATGTATAAAAAGATGAAATGACAGCTATGGACTATGGAGTAGTCATGCCAATTTCTTCATCTCCTACTTTTAGACCACATAAGCAAAATCTTCTTAACTTACTAACTTCTCCTTCATTGTCTTTTCAATTACTATTACTTTTACCTCATGACATGTCAACATGGGACGTCCAATTCTAATCACATTTTTTCATCCACAAAACTCATTCAAAAAATTACTTATGAAGACAAATTTCAGTGTCACTTAAATCAACGATTTGTGGATAGTTCATTTCATTATTTATCATAATTATTTTAATTATGCATAAATTAGAAAGTGCCCACTCAGCTGATCCTTTTGTCATGATTAAATGCAATTCCTTGGTTTAAATCTAAATAGAGGATAGAGGATAACGAAATGAAATGTCAATCTCAGTCACGATAAACAACACAATTCCAACCCTTCTATGAGGAGGATCACTATTTTCCCGATGATAAAAGCTATGTAATACATTGAACGAGATATATGATATACCATATTCATATCCAAAATGTCGAATTGCTTCCTCCCTTGCCCTCCACCAACATCATTTTTGTATCCGTCAATGTTATGCTTGTTTGAGTGGTAGAAGGAAGATAGAATAAAAAGGGAGGGAAGCAAAAATTAAGTGGGATGAAAAATTTCTGATTTTCACTTATTTCCTGCTTGGTAGAGGGTAAAAAATAAATTTAGTTAAACTTAGTTTCATACAACAGAAGTGGCCAAAATTTGTGAGGTGGAGTGTAAATGAGTTCCAAGTTGCAACTTTTAACCACTTCACATTTTTTCGTTGTACAAAACAAATGTGAAGTTATTTTTAGTCTAGATTTGCCTCTTATTCACACAACCATAGCCTGGGATAATTTTGGATGCAACTCTAAAGTTAATCAGTTAATTTCAAAAGTTGCCTTAGTAAACTTTTAATATATAATGTGCTCTTGATTAAGACAAGTGTACCTTCTAAAAACTGAAACTAATTCGTAATCATTATCACTCAGTTGTTAATAGAACTTTGACAAGAAGGCATACCTTGACAAGTGATGCATGCACCTCCTTCAGAGTTTCTTCTTTCGTGCAAAGTTCTGAAAAATTGGAAGAAGAAATTCTTTTTTCTGAAGCCCATTCTTCCAATGTGGACTGAGAACCCACCACAAGTGCCACACAGTAACTATGGAAAGGATCAGCATGAACCATAATATTGTCCACGAAGGGGCTAACAATAAGAGCTGCCTCAACCTGTATTTAATAAATTAGTCTTTTAGTAAAATGTTTTGATGGTGTATGCTGCAAGTTCTTCAAAATATGTCTAAATATATACGACTTAAAAATAGATAATTTAATTTTTAGGAATTTATTATGTTTCTAATCTTATATCAATTTGTTTTAAGATTAGGATACTCTTAATATTCCGTTACACTTTAACTCTATATATATAGAGCCTAGCAATAAAAGTTTAAGTAGTCCTCTGAATAACACATCTCTTCTTTTAAAATCTAAAAAAAAACTAATAAAAGTAATATCTATACCTTTCCCAAGGAGACATATTCTCCATGCTGCAGTTTAACAATGTCCTTTTTACGATCAATGATTTCAAGGCATCCATCTGGATGAACTCTCCCAATGTCACCAGTGTAAAACCACCTCATTCCTCTTTCATCAACCTTCACAGAAAAAGTACAAAGTAAAAACATGTAATTTGTACCTTTTTACCTTCTCTCCTGCCCCCACTAAAATAAAAAAAAAAAAAAAACTGACAACAGCAGATATAACTTTCAAATTGACTAAGCAGAATTTTTACGGTAGCAGTGGAAAATCAGAAGTGATACATTATCCTAGTTTGTCTTTTTACCCCTCTGAAAAATTGAGAAAAGAGAGTTGAAGCTTACCTTGTATGATTCTTTTGTTTTTTCTTCGTTTTTGAAATACCCGAGAGTGACATTTGGACCACCAATTACAATTTCACCACGGGCCATTGGTGAGTCATTGATTAAATATCCACCTTCAGGCCAGTCTATTAACTGAGGTAGGAAATCAAATGTTGTATGAGAAATATTCTTTTAAGGATACCACAAAGAAAAGTGTACTGCCATGATTAGATAACCAAAGAAAAATACATGACTCAATCTTGAAGCCTCCTTTGCATAGCACCATAATACAAGGAAGATCATAGATGCTAAGCATCCTATATTTTTTGTTAATATAAGGTTCTACAAGTATAACAACAAAAGCCTTTCCCTCATAGGTGAGGAAAGTTACATCGATAAAACAACAAATTATGTTGTTAAAAAATCTTCAGAAAAGCCATTAAGAAGACCATTTCAATTGCTTCATTAATAAATTTTCATGGTCTTTCTCTACCATTTTAATAAAATTTTATTCCATATTCTTCATCTAATTAACATTCTTCTCACTAGAGCTTCAGTTGGTCTTTATTCATTCCTTCCAATCTTATATGTTTTTGTATGTCCTAGACAATAGTCCAGCTTATCATCTAATGTCTATGAATGGAACATCTTAAGTCAAAAAGTGTAGATTAATTATGCATTTATGTTAATGGTGTGTCATGGTATGAGTTGCAAAGGGTAAATTCTCCAAACCTAATTGAGAAGTATGATTCCATTAAATAGCAGTATGAAAGCAAGCCCGTATAATTTAACAATAGAGAACAAGTATCAGTATTTACATGTGTAAGAACCCTTGAAGTTAAGCCATTAGGAGTGGGCTAGTGGTGAGGTTTGAGTAGTTTACAAGAATTCATAGGATCAAACTACCAAACTATCATATTGCTCCCATGTAATTATCTTTCCCCAGATAAATTTCGATTTATCTCTAACTCTCTTTGTGTCGAGTTCTTGGTAACAGACTCTTGTTTTTACGGGAGCATCCAGGAGTCGTCTCATTACGTACCCAAACCATCTCATTCTATATTCCCTCATCTTTTCACTCACCGGTACTACTGCTACCTTCCATCGAATATCTTCATTTCTTATCTTATCCAACTTCGTATAACCACACATTCACCTTAATATCCTCATTTATGCTAGTCAACATTCAGCTTCATATAACATTACAGGTCTTACAATTATTCTATAAAATTTTCCTTTTAACTTAAGAAGAATTTTGCGCTCACATAAAAATCCAGATGCACTCCGTCATTTCATCTACTCTGCTCTGATTCTATGATTTACATCCTCATCAATCTCTCCATCTTTTTGCAAAACCGATCCCAAGTATCTAAAAGCATCTTTTTTGGGTACCTCTTGACCAAGTAGATGCATGGGGTCTTGATCACCATCTCTTACCAGCGAAAATTCATACTTCATATACTCAGTCTTGCTCTGGCTTATTGTGAATCCTTTAGACTCCAAAGTGTTTCTCCACACTTCAAGTTTCCTATTAACACCATCTTTGGTCTCATTAATAAGCACAATATCATCTGCAAACAGCATACACCAAGACACTTCCTCTTGAATATCTTTTGATAGTTCATCCATCACTAAGACAAAGAGATAAGGACTAAGAAACCGAACCTTGGTGTACACCTACGGTGATAGAAAAATCCCTTGATGTTCCATTACAAGCTTTCACACATGTGGTAACCCTATCATACATATCCTTGATTGCATTAACATACTTTAATGATATTTTTTTCTTCTCAAGAGTCCACTAAAAAAAAAAAATTCTTGGAACCCTATCGTATACTTCCTCAAGATCTATGAACACCATATATAAGTTTTTTTTTTTTCATTTCTCGATACCTTCCATTAATTGTCGTATCAAAAAAATAGTTTCAATGGTACATCTTCCTGGCATAAATCCAAATTGATTTACATAAACCTTGGTCTCCCTCCTCAAGCGATGTTCAATAACTCTCCCACAACTTCATAGTATGACTCATGAGCTTAATGCCTCGTTAGTTAGAACAAATTTGGGTATCTCCCTTATTTTTGTAAATAGGCACAAGCAAATTTTTTCTCCAAGCATCAGGCATCTTATTTAATTGAAGAATCTTACTGAAAAGATTGGTTAACCATTTTAGTGTCACATCTCCCATGCCTCTCCACACTTCAATAGGAACGTCATCGGGTCCTAAAGCCTTATTATTCTTCATCCTCTTTGAAACCTCCTTAACTTCATGTGTATTAATTTTGTGCACAAATCTTCTATTCAAATCATCATAAGCGTCCTCCAAGTCCGTCTCACTTTTATCGTCATCCCCATTAAAAAGGTTATTAAAGTAGTTTAGCCATCTTTTACTTACATATTCATCTCTTACAAAAAAAAATTGATTTTCATCCTTAATGCTTCTAACGTGGGTTAGGTCTTTACTCTTCTTGTCCCTCATTTTTGCAAGTTTGTATATGCTTTTTTCACCATCCTTACTCTCAAGATTTTTATACAAATCTTCAAAAACCTTGTCTCTAGCTTCTCGCACTAATTTCTTTGCATTTTTTTCTCACTACTCTAAACTTTTGCAAGTTTTCATCATTGAGACTTTTATGCAAAGATCTAAAGCATTCCTTCTTCTATTTAATTTCCTCTTGCACATCTTCATTCCACCACCACGTTTCCTTTGTAAGAACTTTATTTCCTTTGTTTTCTCTCAGCACCCTCCTTCCCACATTTTGGACACACATAGTCATCTTATTCCATATTTCATTTGTTTCTCCAATAGACTCCCATGGTCCTTCACGCAACATGTTTTCCTTAAACTCTATCTGTTTTTCCTCATTTAACTTTCACCTTCTTATCCTTGGGTTTTGAGCTCTCTTCCTCATATTAAGTACTTTGTTGAACCGAAGCTCTATCACTACTAGCTTATATTGCATAGCGACACATTCTCCAGAGTAGACCTTGCAGTCGATACAAGAATTTTTATATTCTCTTCTAGTCATAAATAAATCAATTTGATTACGATTTTGGTCACTATAATAAGTGATAAGATGAGACTCCCTTTTTCCGAAAAAAATATTTGCTGTCATTCAAGTTGTATGAAGATAAAATTGATCAGATCTATAATTACCTTAATAAATGAGCATGGAAGAGGTGGTCCAACACGGCCGACAGATGTATCATCAACATCAGAGAATGTCCCACCAGCACAAGTCTCTGTAAGACCATATCCTTGACCGATTGGAGCACTGAATATGACCATAAATTATAAATGACAGCAAGAATAATAAAGGCAACGCAAAAAGCAAAAAAAAAAAAAAAAAAAAAAAAAAAAAAAAAAAAAAAAAAAAAAAAAAAAAAAAAAAAAAAAAAAAAAAAAAAAAAAAAAAAAAAAAAAAAAAAAAAAAAAAAAAAAAAAAAAAAAAAAAAAAAAAAAAAAAAAAAAAAAAAAAAAAAAAAAAAAAAAAAAAAAAAAAAAAAAAAAAAAAAAAAAAAAAAAAAAAAAAAAAAAAAAAAAAAAAAAAAAAAAAAAAAAAAAAAAAAAAAAAAAAAAAAAAAAAAAAAAAAAAAAAAAAAAAAAAAAAAAAAAAAAAAAAAAAAAAAAAAAAAAAAAAAAAAAAAAAAAAAAAAAAAAAAAAAAAAAAAAAAAACTAGAGTAAAAGCTAGAAATATTTCCTTTAGTTGAACACTCAAAAGAGAATGAAGTAATAGATCCTTTAGAAGGCCATTCTACGCATAACAGATACATTGAATTTTAAAAAGGAAAAATGCTGACCCACAGAAAAGTTTCAGTTATATCTGTTTACGTCAATTATCAAAGGCAATTAGAACATATCATTCATAGGTCATAACAGAATAGTTCATATTTGAACTTTTTGTTGCAAACCTCCCTATCTAAATTCTGGAATTTTTCATACTATATAATCACTTTTTTTCTCAAAAACTATATCAGGAAACTAGCAAAGAAAAAAGAAACATTATTTCTCCAAAATAAGCTGTGTCAAAATCATCATGAAGGTTGATAGAACAATCAACTAATATTTCTTAAGTCTAATTCATTCTTAAGTTGGTCCTCTAGGTTTAGAGCTCTAATGTTCAACGAGCATAATATAATAAATGATTGAAAGTTATAACAAGTTTGACTACCAATAAATAGACACCACCTTAAAATATTCAACAATTTCACATCAAAGTTAAAGATAAGCTAACATTTGACATATTTATGCATGCTGCAATTTAGTGCATATGGTTGGAGCAGAATGCCAGTGCTTTGTTGTTTGACTAGTTTGCACTTTGAAGGAATATATGCAGAGAGATTGTCTAGGTTTGAGTTAATTTATCTTCTTGTCTAATATGACTTATGTGTTTTTAATGATTTTAGTTTCTTTTAGGAAAATATTTTATCCTCTACTCTTCTTCACTCTTATAGTTCTACAATCAAAATACTTCTATGATGATAAGACTGACCCAAGACAAATATTGATGAACTTCTGGGTATCACCAGAAAGGGGAGCACCACCGGACAAGATAAAACGGATTCGACCACCCAGAATTGCTCGGACCTTTCTGAAGACAAGAAAATCCCAAAGAGCCTTTTCCAAGCCCCAAGCTCCAAACCAACTACCATTAACTGCTTGCAACCTCCGCCCGTAGGCTAAATGAAACAACTTCTTTGGCAATCCTCCTGTTGCATTTACCTGCATTGACAAGCTTTCAAGTCCTCAGTCTTGCCCCATTAGGCCCTATATGGATAAAATTCTCCATAAACACTTTCAACTTTCAAGAGAAGAAAATAAGAAAGTAAAATGTATTAAACTTCTCCGTAAGCTAAAATAAACTTATGTACCTTAGCTTCCGGACAAGTTAAATATAACTAAAAAATAAAAAAATAATTTTTATTGAAAATAAATGCATAAGTTGATTTTGGCTTATACAAGCGGCTTAATCCATTTTACCTTCTCATTTTCTTCTCCTACAAAAATGCTTATAGAGAAGTTTATTTAAACAATGCAACTAGGTTTCTAACACACATGATACTCTTGATGCATGCAGCATAAGTGTGCAAATCACATGAGTCTCAAATCAAAGTACCTTCTTGAACACTCCATCACGAACACGGTCAAGAATTGCAGGTACAGCTGCCATTAAAGTTGGCCTCAGTGCAGTAGCATCCCCCTTTGTTCCTTTTTTAATCTTGTTTGAAGTATCAGTCAAGGTCAGAGGAGATCCATATCCTATAGGAACCCCAACAGCTGCCATCAAATTCTAACATGTACGCAAGTTTGTCAAAACAAGAAATAAAGGAATAAAGAACAAAAGAATAAATAGAATCTCAAAAAGAAATATTATTGGAATTTATTCAAGAAAAGTATATCCACATACCTCAGCTGCTAATTCTAATATATGAGCCATCGGTAAGTATGCAAGATATATATCCTTTGTCCCAATGTCAGGAACAATGGTCATCACAGCAGAGAGTGTAGCTAAGACATTGCCGTGTGTCATCATCACACCCTGTGCAAAAGAAAGAAATTAAGGAAATGGCGTAACAGTATGAAGGTAATCTCCATATTAGGTTTTAATACCTATACAAGCAAAATGTAAGTTTTAGTCCTTACACTGTTTGTTGTGACAGTTTATCACCGTCAGAAAACTTTAGTGGCAGTTTTACACTGCCAGAAAATGCTAGCAACAGGGACCAAAACTAAACTTTTATGCATAGGAACTAAAACTTGCAACAATTTTCTCGTGTAAAGAGACTAAAACTTAAAATGAGGATAACTATAGGACCGAAAAATAGTTTAACTCAATATAAACAAGAGAATGAAAAGGGAACAAAAAGAAAGAAAGAAAGAAAACAAATTATAGTCCAATCCAAAATACAATTTAGAACAGTCAATCCAATAAAAGGATTTAAAAATTGAAATTGGAAGTGCTACCCATCCCAAAGATGTTTCTCACCTTAGGTAATCCTGTACTTCCACTTGTATACATTATAACAGCAACATCTGCTGAAAGAGGTAAATCAGCATCAGCAGGATTTTCTCTGCCAAGTTTCACAACCTCAGCAAAGGAAGTGATTGTCCAGTCATATGCAACCGAAGAGGCATCAGATGGGATATCATCATCCATGCATATCACACGTTTCACTGAGTCTAGTTGTCCACTAATGTTGACAAGTGTTCTTAATTCTTTTTTCCCACAAATCACTGTTGTAACCTCTGTCTGGCACAGGTTATGAAAGTAAGTTCATAACAAAACACACAGTAAACAAACTTAAGCATTTCAGTAAACCACTCGGGGACCATGAATAAGTTACAGAAAGTACATCATTATACTGAAAACAAGCATGGTTAAATTAATAATTAATAAATATATGAAACAGATTCAAATTTCAATCATCTAATAAACTGTAAATGCCAAAACTACTTTTATGTTTAGGAGCTGTGTGATATTAAACTTTGCACACAAGGCAATTGTGAACTTTTTATGTCAGTTGATTTCTCTAGAAAACTCAAGTCAACTATAGCCTTTTACTAGTTGTTTATATATATTTTTTGAAAGGTAGTTGTGAGTTGTGACAGAATTGAAAAGTAGTTGTTTAAATTGTACTTTTTTATGTTATGCCACCTAATAACGTAGCCAACATGTGTTTGGTGTATTGGATTGAAGAGGATTGAGGAATTGTAAGGAGCATTTTATACATTGACATTTGTTGTGATATAGAATTGACTTCATAGCATCTCTAGTGTCCGGGGCAGATCACCATTACTACTACTGCCTACGGGCCTTTTTGTCGTAAAGTTATTATTTGACATACATCAGAAGAGATTGAATTGCTTTAGAAATTTAATCACACTTTTACTCACATGTCATATACGGGGACTAGTGCAAAGAAAGTGATCAGTGTAATCAATGCCGGATGGCAAAACATGCAAAAGGCCAAAATTCCGCCATTTAAACACACCATTGCGCCTTAAGGCGCCACCATGGCAAGCCTCCCTTCACAAATTGCCTAGGGTGGTTGGCAAAAAAATCTATCACACCATTCCGCCATGGCCGCTAGTTAAACATCATATATACAAACAAATGTGGCAAATTTCTATCTATCCAAAGCTAAAATTGACTGGGTTGTTATCAGTGAGTAGAGAGCATAATCAGATTCAAGGAGATATATCACATAGCAATTTGCAAGACATTCCAGACAGATATGTGTGAAAAATAAGAGACAAAAAGGAGTAACAAAAACCTCATTCAATGAGTAACATAAAGCTTCCTCTCCCAATGATGCATATATAGTCACAACTGTCACATTTCGCCTGAAACAACCCTGAAGAAGCAAAATTACGTCAAAATCACTTCTCCCTCCAATTAGACGTAATAAATATTTTTATTTCAAAATTGGATAATCAAATAAGTATTCTTAGAGTTATCAATAATTTGATTGTCTTATAGTTCTCAATTAAAAAAATTACACTTTATGTCTTATAGTTCTCAATTTCGTGAATCAAATCCCATAATCTTTTTTTAAGAATTTGATTCCCACTATTTTGTTATGTAATTTTAGTTCATCAATTAATTTAATAAACCACAAAAATATTGACATGACATTAATACACTGTCGCATCAATACATTTATGTTGACACCTTAGTGTATCGCAACATCAAGTTAATTGATAGAAAAATCATTCAATCAGAATCGTGGAAGAATCAAATTCATAAAAAAATGAAAAAATGAAATTAACGAAATTGAAAAATAGAACGAAAAAAACTCAAAAAAGTAGAATTAAGTCAATTTAATACATTAATTAGGTTAAATTTTTATTCTCTAATTTTTTTTAGGAGTTGAATTTATTTCTCTAATTTTTAAAAATGATTCAATTTAATCGACCTAAATTTAAATTTAAGAAATTATACTTTATAACAATTTAAAACCTTTATTAAGAGATGATGTAGGTGCATTTTCTAACAGCGTCAACTTTATTTAGACAAAAGCATCAAATTAAATTATTTTAAAATTTACAGAACTAAATTGAACCTAAATACTAAATCAGAAAATAAAAAGTTAACCTACTAATTATTAAACAAAAATAATTTTTTGGCGCAATAATTTGTACGAGTACGAAAGCATGGAGTAAGCAGCAGCAGAACCTGGAGCGCCATGAACCACTCCTGGCGCGTGTCGGCGAAGATAGCGGCGCGTTCTTCCCTCACATGCCCGATGCAAGCCAGCCCCGTCGCAAACCCCGAAACCACATCGAACACTCTGTCGTACGAGAGCCATTCGTAGTCCCCCAAGTGAAGCTTCTCAAACGACCTACCGTCTTGGCCGGTCTCCACTTCCCTCAGCAGCACCCCGCGCGTGCCGAGCAGGAGCCTCTTCGCGTGCGTCTTGCACGCTTCTTCGAAGAGCTCCGCCAGCGTGGCGACCCCCTCCCACGCGCTCTGGACCGGGGCCTCGAACCGGCGGTTCCGGATTGCTAGACCGGGTTCGCCCCCGACTTCGACCGGGACGCCACGACGTCGTTTGGGGTTGGAGTTGTTGTTGCTGCGGATGATGAGAGTGACTAAGAGAGGGACGACGACTCCAAAAATGTAGGGAGTCATGGTGTGGTGTTGGGGGGTGTGAAGAGTGGGAGAGGGGTTTAAATAGGAGTGAGAAAGAGAGAGTGTTGGGGAGAAGAGAACGATGACGAATTGAACTATTGGAAGTGGTGGTCGTTGGAGTTTCAGTTGTGAAACGAGTTCCCCAACTTCGGCTTTTTGGTCTTTTTTCCTTGGCTTCAGTGTTTTCAGTTTTGTTTTGTCGTCAACATTTTTTTGTGTCTATCAATGTTTCTTTTTCATTTTTTTCTTCTTTTGGAACTTTTTGAGAGTTTGTTTTGAATGGATTGGGTTGCCTACGTGGAAATAGATGCCTGCCAGCAAGAGGGGAGGGGACTACATTGGAAAGGGAATTAATACAAAAATAATAATAAGTGACCTTATATTATAATCATATTTGTAAAAATAAAAGTATTTTATTTATATTATAAGTTAATTATAAATTCGTATGTATGTTAAATCTTTTAGTAAAAAGTCTGTATATGGATAAAAGAAGCTTTACGTTTATCGTTTAGTCGCAAGCAAATTGTTATATATGGATTATCGAATATGAGAATTATTTGGTATTAATTTGTTTCAACTTTATCATAAGTTAAATCCCTATTGTTTATTCTCACATCTTTAGGGAGAATAATTCTTATCTTGATGTTCTTGTCAATCATGAATGAGGCTATTTCTCATATTGACTTTTGTTGGTGGGACTTTGTCCGAAGTTTTGTTAGGAATGAGCTCCTTCATAATAAGAGAGTGAGTCCCAATTAAAATTTTTGCTCGTCTCATTTTGGGTTGTTTAGTTTGAGTTTTGGTATAGTTTTCCAACTATTCTCACTTTTTCCTTTTTAATGAAATTTGAAGGGTGCTTAGTGAGGTAGGTTTGAGTGCCAGTTGGGATACTTTTTCCCGGATCCGGAGTTTCCTTCTTTAAAAAAAAGTATGTAATCATAATAGAGAAAAAAAATTATTATTTATAATAATATTATTTGATTCAAATATGATTGTTTTATAATAAATGTACACAGTCTAAAATCAAAAAATAAATTATTATATATAATAAATTTGTTAATTTTTGTAATAGTTGTCTCTAAATTCTTTTTACTAACTGGAAATATAATTTATTTTATAATGATATTATATAAAAACTAAACTCAAATTTTATTAATTCCTATAATAATTAAAAAATTGTGTTAAAGATGACTTTGATTAAAACATATTATTATTATTATTTTATATATATATATATATTGTGTATACATAATTATTAACCTCTTAATTAATTAATTGGAAGAAAGAGTAACGGAAGAAATTTGTGTTTGTGGTTTTGAAAGAATCGCGGTTCAGTTTCCAGCTCAGTGTGGGCCGCAGGATCCAAGTTTTCTGACTGTGTTTAAGATGGGATGCATGAGGCCTAGATGCAATGTTTCTTGACACGTCTTATTTCCCCTCTTTGTTTTGTTTTTATTTTCAAAAACAATATAAGAGACTATTGATAAAATTTTAATTTAAATACATTAATAATATAACAAATGCTACAGTATTATTTATAATAGATTAACATATACTATATTATTAAATTTTAATATGTATTTTAAAAATTGAATATAAAACAATTTCTAATTAGTTAATAGTTAAATTTTATTAATAAATAACTATTTTGGATCATGACCAAAAGTAAATATCTTTTAATCTTATGTTAAGGTCGATCCCGAAAAGAAATAGAAACATGTTAATATAAAAAAAAAAACTTATTATTTTAATTGTTTATCGTCAGACTAATTTAGTAGACGATAATTGACTAATGCATATCAATGAATTATAGATGGTCTTAGTGTTAAAGATGATTGAAGATTAAAATAGTCTTTTATAATAGTTAACAACTAAAAGAATCATTTCTGACTGCTAACAACTATTTATGTTAGCAAACAACTAATGGTTAATTATTTCTATCGGTTGATAACTGACGGCTAATGTATGTCTTCTAATACAAAAGAATTGAATCGATCCTATTTTGTGGAAGACCAAGTTTAAATGAATATTTGAATGTGGAAGACACTTGAAAGCAAATTTTCCAATGACAAATATATGCCTATCGATGATTCCTAAAAAATAAGAGAAGTTGTTAATGGAAAATAATAGTTGTTTGTTTACGACGGCTCTAGGAAAACAATTTCAACAGAAGTCAATACCTTAGAAAGTTAAAATCATGTAATCCATGATCTCCTAAAATATAGGATCATAGATAGTTACTAGGAAACAAATGGCATGCCTTGTAAAAAAGATAACACTTACTTACAAAACTCTATAAATATGACAAACTCATAGGACCATGACCAAATCAATTAAAATACTATTTTTAGGCATTTATCTTTAATTTATCCTTTATTTAAAGCTTTTTCTTTATCATTTTCCAACCTTATAGCTTTCCTTTATCGCTTTCAACCGTTACAATTTTCCTTTATCCTTTCAGTCATTTACAACTTTTTTATGGTTTTTCTTTGCATCTTTCTTTATCCTTTTAGTCATTTACAACTTTCAATTATTACAAGTTCACATAAGAGTAGCCTAACATAGAAATTCCAATTTATCAACTACTAGAAAGCTCTTTGGAGAAGACTAGGAATCCAATTGAAGAACAAAATCTCTTTCTCAAGTTAGTCACCTAAAGGAAATCACTCATTGGTAGTTAGTTGATACAACGACTAATCAGTCGACATGACAGATAATTGGTCGACAGATTTTTTGCACCAACAAAACCTATCCAAATTTTTTGTTTGCAAAACTTATATAAATTGTATGAGGTGGAATTATTTGTAGAAAAAAATGTGTTCAACTCGCAACCAAAGACATGTAATAAAATTAGAATGAAAGAATGTGAAAAATGATTTAATGAAGTGAAAAATAAGAAGTGTCTTAATATAAATTGAACTCATGATCATTTATTTATAGATAAGAAAATAAACCACTAACACACTTACTTTATTTAATTAACTATATTAACATTATTTTTAATGTATCATTAGTCAAGTGTTATTAAAATTTATAAATTAAAAAATATATAATATTTAATTCTTTTTATTTTTTATCATTTTATATGTATTTATTTTGAATAGTTTACATATTTTTATTTTATTTACCAATTCATAGTTAAATTTCATAAATTAATATTTAATTATCTACATTATTTTTTTGTAAATTAATTATAATATACAGATTATTTTTACTCCAATTGTTTAAGTAAAATTAAAAATATTGATATATTAAATATTTTTTAACTTATAAATTTTGATGATTTAAAAAAATAATTATTGACTAATGATGCATAAAAAATAATATTAATATAATTAACTAAACTATTGTCTTATCTATAAATAATTTTATTTTATAACGTAAAATAATATCAAAATATTTATATATTAAATATTTTTACGTTAAACAAGTGTTTTGACGTACATTAACTCTTTACATAATTATATAATAAATATTTTAATATAAATTTATTAAATATATTTTTATTACAAAATATTACATACTCAATAATATTATAAATTAAATTAATTCTAATAGTGTTAAAATTCATTTGCATAAATGCATAATAAATATATTGAAATAAAATTTATTTACATGGAAATAGGTAACAACACGAGGAATGATTTCAATTTTCAAATATATAGCATACAATGATTTAATTAGCCTAAAAATCAGGATTTGGTTGAATTGTTTTTTCTACTTAAATATTTTTAAATATAAAAATTTAATTTTATAAATATATAAATTTTGAACATATGTAAAAACAGTGACAGAGCCACCTTAGGGCCAGCAAGGGCCTTGGCACCAGCTAAAAAATTAAATTTATAGTTGGATGAATTTTTTTAATAATTATATATACTTATATAATTAATTAAAATTAAAAATAAAATTTGGTACTACCTAAAAACAAAAACCCATGCAAATGCTCGGATATGTTGCTAGTTATACTCTAATAGTTATTACTATATTGAATGGAAGAATATATAGCAACGTAAAGTTTGAGAAAATAAACAAGAGGTTTATATTTTTTCATATTTGTAATATATTTATTTTTTGGTTTATTATCTAAAAGTATGTTTTTTAAATTTATCATCTAATATTTTTTAATTTTTACTTTTGATATTTTTTTAATCTAAGTTTATTAAATAATAACATGATATTCTATTAACTTACTACATCATCATTTAATTGATGATATGATATTTTATTAATTTGTCATGTTATTATTTAATGGATCAAGACTAACATGAAATGTACCAAAAATAAAAATTAAAAAATATCAATTAATAAAATAAATAATAAATTTATATATATATATATATATATATATATATATATATATATTATAGATATATGAAAAACATATTTACCTCATATTATAAAACTTGCATGGTCCTAATTATTAAATAGTGGGCACGTGGTGGTTAGGTGCTGATTGATGAGATGGGAATTTGCTTTAGTATTTGGATCTTTGAACATAGGATGCGCACACTCAACACACATGGAACCAAAATTACGACAAGATCTATTCACCAGCCACACAATTCGCATGTGTTGGACCACACCCTTCGGGTTGTGATTGTGGAAAGTGGTCACGGACTCGTCAAGGATCTTTCAGCTCTCATGCTAGAAAATCCCTTGAACACTTTTTCTAACCTTTGATTCTTCGTATATGCCACTTCGACAGAAAGTAAGCAAAAGTAATGGAAAAGAGAATCAATGTCCCCATTATATGTCTAAGTATTTTTAGATTCAATTGTACATATATTCTCATATTTTGTTGATAATATTAAACAAAGGAATAAAAGCATTTTTTTACTAAATAATATCCAAGAAAAGAAAAAGAAAAAAGTGACCATTCCATCTCTCCACTTTTTTCCTACTTTTTGCGGTGTATTGTATCTCTTTTTTCTCTTATGAACCACTATTTCAATCTAAATAGCAAATGCAAATACCCTCTCCCCTCTCTTCTTTCATACCAAGTAAAAGAATATATATATTAATAAAACAATAATCAACAAAACTCAATGTGTGTAGTGACTTTTTAAAATAGATAAGAATTCCTTTGTGTGAAAATGACTATTATGTCAATCATAATATCAAACTTACATGTACAAGTATTGCAAATAACTTGTCTAATTACAATAACCTAATACTCTATCACTTTGTGTGAATAAACTTTTCAATAAACACTTCCAGGAAAAAAAAGTAAGAGATAAAATAAATTAAACTTCTCTCATAAATTAAAATTAACTTATTCATAAGTTAATTTATAAAAACTCTCATTTAGAATTATGCATATATAATTTTAACTTATGAGAAAAGTTTAATTCATTTTACCATCTTATTTCCTTCACAGTACACAGCTCCGCCTATGTGTATTTGCATGCATGGTATGTCTCAAACCAGGATAAAAGAGGAAGGTTAGAGTCAGGTGTACAAACCGATTATAAAAAATAGTTATAATTATGAGGTAAACCATTATGATATTTCGTTGAGATCTATCCTTCATAACGATGCATTACATCGGGCCCTGAGTGTAGCAAAAAATGGGTTAGGGCCCTTGCCACAAGGCAAGGCACTGCATCGACCCTGGGATGTAGTGATAAGTGAGCTAAGATCCTTGTCTCAAGGAAAGACACCAGGTCTTCACCCAGATTTGGTGACAAGTACGTCAGGGTCCCAACACACAGATGAGCGAGCGTGGCGGGAAAACACCGTCCAGGGGTTAAGGATGCAATTATGAAGCTGGAATATAGGAACCTTAACAGGTAAAATGAGGGAGTTAGCATATGTTTTTGTCATAAGGAAAGTCAATATTGTTTGCTTGCAAGAAACTAAGTGTGTTGGAGAAAAGGCCAAGGAAGTGGATGACACCAGTTTCCAGTTGTTGTATACAGGTATAAACAAAAGTCGAAATGGTGTTGGAATCATGATTGTTAAAAGTTTCAGAGATAAAGTCGTTGACGTCAAAAGAAAAAACTATAAGATTGTGCTGATTAAGCTTGTAATGAGTGATTTAATTTTAAATATCCTCGGTGTGTATGCATCCCAAGTTGGACTGCAATCAAATGATAAGAAACAATTTTGAGAAGACTTGGAGGAGGTTTTGAGGGGGATACCACAAGAGGAGAAGATTTTCCTAGGAGGAGATCTAAATGATCATGTTGGTAAAAGCAGCGGAGGTTTTGATAGAATTCATAGAGGTTTTCGCTATGGAACGAGAAATGAGACTGGACAATATATCTTAAACGTTGCATTAGCCTATTATTTGATGCTAACGAACACCATTTCCGAAAATGAGAGTCTCATCTTATCACTTACCATAGTGGCCAAAATCATAGTCAAATTGATTTTTTTTATGGCTAGAAGATAAGACAAAAATTATTGTATCGACTGCAAGGTCTACCCTGGAGACTGTGTAGCTATGTAACATAAGCTGACAATTATAGAGGTTCGATTCAACAAAGTACTTAATATGAAGAAGAAAGCTCAAAATCCAAGGATAAGATGGTGGAAGCTAAAGGAGGAAAAACAACTAGAGTTCAAGGAAAACATGTTGCGTGAACGACTGTGGGAGTTTATTGGAAAAACAAATGAAATATGGAATGAGACGGCTATGTGTATTGAAAACGTAGAAGGTGCTGGGAGAAAGCAAATGAAACAAATTTCTTACAAAGAAAACATGGTGGCGGAATAGAGAGGTGCATGAGGGAATTAAACAGAAGAAGGAATGCTTTAGATCTTTGCATAAAAGTTTTCAATGATGAAAACTTGCAAAAATTTAGATTAGCGAGAAAAATGCAAAGAAAGCACTGCGGGAAGCTAAAGATAAGGTTTTTCGCCGATTTGTATAAAAATCTTGGGAGAAAGGATGATAATAAAAAGTAAATACAAACTTGCAAAAATGAGGGATAAGAAGAGTAAGGACCTCACTCAAGTTAGATGCATCAACGATGAAAATCAAAAACTTTTGGTAAGAGATAAAGATGTAAATGAAAAATGAATGAACTACTTTAACAAAATTTTTAATGAGGATTGCGATAAAAGTGAGGTGGACTTGGAGGATGCTTACGATAATCTGAATAAAAATTTGTGCGCTGAATTAATACACATGAAATTAAGGAGGCTTTAAAGAGGATGAAGAATAATACTGATAGCGTCCCTATTGAAGTGTGAAGTAGCCTGGGGGACGTGACAATAAAATGGCTGACCAATCTTTTCAATAAGATTCTTCAAACAAATAAGATCTCTGATACTTGGAGGAAAAGTATGTTTGTGCCTATTTACAAAAAAAAGGACGATATCCAGAATTGTTCTAATTATAGAGGCATTAAGCTTATGTGTTATACTATGAAGTTGTGGGAGAGTTATTGAACATCGTTTGAGGAATGAGATCAAAGTTTCTGTAAATCCATTTGGATTTATGTCAAGAAGATGTACCATGAAAGTCATTTTTATAATAACCAAGGCTAAAAAAAAAAAAGAAAAAAATTGTGGCGTGTCTGGTTTTTGGCGTCGGTAGCTTCAGAGTGACGCCAGAAGCAACACCAGTAGTGTGGGAGGCACATCAGAGACCAATTTTCTCTGGAATCCGGCGCCGGCAGTGCTAGAAGCAGCGCCAGTAGCGCGGGAGGTGCGCCAAAGGCTAATTTTCTCTGGAATCCGGCGCCAATAGCACCAGGAGCGGTGCCGTCAGCGCGGGAACGCGAGCTGGTCACTTAAAATGACATTTTCTCTCTCATTTGGTGACAAAAACCAGCTCTTCTTCTTCCCTTGTGTCATTCCTCCATTGCCTAGAGAGTTCCATACCCACTCAACCATTGACCAAAACACTTCACTTCTAACATGAAAGTTGAAGGGAACTACTCAATGAGCTAGATTCCATCATCACTTTTCCCTGAAAACCATCAAACGGAGAGATCGTTTTCTCTAGGGAACTTCACAAATTTCAAATTTGGAGGGGAAATGAGGCGTTTTAAGGACACCCAAGCTTGGAGAAATTGTCCTCTAATCTTCCTTGTCGATTTAGAGGTAAGAAACACAAATTCTACCGTTTATTTAAGAATTTGTTCTTGAGGTGAATAGTGACCCCTTTGAGTTAGAGCTGTAATTAGGCTTGGGTTCTTTGGAAAAGTATGTTTAGGAGGTTATTGTAATGAAAAATTAGCCTTGAAATATAAATTTTATGGACTTTGGAATTTAACTATGAGAAATGTATGAGTAGGATAAATGTTGGTCAAATTGATGATATTATGCTATGTATGAGCCTTGGTGCTTTTAGAATATGTGCTCAGGAGGCTTTATAGACGGTGAAATTGTGTTGAAGTAACCGTTTTAGCCAATTTGATCATCTTTGAAATATGTTTAGGGTGTTGAACCTTTGAATTGGTTGATGTAGAGTCTTAAGGAGATTCTAGTGCCTTGGTTAGGCTGAGATAGATCCTTTTGGGGTTCTGTAAGTCACTGATTGGTTGATTATTCCTTATAACTTTAAGATAGAGGAAAATAAGGTCTAAATGGAAAAGAATAGTGTTTCTTTTCATTCTAATGGTTGAGGACCGTTGTTGATTCTACTTGTGTGCCTTTGTATAGGCGTGACATCGAGGGTGTCAGTGGCAGAGATCACCGTTCAGGGATTGAACAGCAGAGCACGGTTTTGCCAGGTAAGTTCTTTGTTCTTGGGAGTGTTTCCCACTGCTTGAGTTCCACCATACTCCGAGGGAGTGATGGTTGCATACATGATTCATATGCATTGAATTGGATGTTATAGCTATCCTCATGATAATATGTATGCATGTTTCTGTGCTTTGTGTGTTAGCTGCCTTTTGGATAGATTTTCTGGCCAGCTAGATAGATATGGACCTTCCTAGGAGTAGAGTGCAACTCCTAGTCGGTTTGCTCATATAAAGGGTGTATGATCCCTTAACACCAGAGATAGGTGATCCCGTCGTGGTTAAAGCCTATTCTCGGAGGTGTCATATACATGCATCCATGTGTAAAGGGGTAGCTCCCGATGGAATGGCACGGGTGTGAGTTCCGATGTCACACTGAAGACTGAGAGTCCTGATGTTGATGATGATGCATCTTTGGCGGACGTAGTACCGCAGATACACATTAGAGTTAGAGAATGTCTATGTGTTGTTGTGAGGACCAGGAGGCCTGATGTTGTGATATCTTTGATGTTGTGTATCATGGAAGTGAGCCATGGGGAGGAGAAGCCTCCAAGAACCTTGAGCTTACTGAGATTGTATCTCACCCCATGTGTAGGAATTATGTTTTTGCAAGTGATACATCTGGTAGAGATGGTGGGTCCCAGGGCGGGAGGTCCCATTAGGGACAGATTTTGTGTAGCTGCTTGGCAGTATTTTGAGAGCTTTGTGACTCTTTGTTTTATGTTTATGATGTATTTTGTACCCCTGCGAGGGAAGATGTGTGTATACACATATTTTGTATCCTGTATGGATTGTGATGTACATACACTGTACGTTTTATGCCTTCTTGTGAGGATGTGATCTGTGAGATCATGGTACTGGGTGTCTATTCTTTTGTATAGCCACAGTGGTGATTTTGATGATGTATATACTTATACCCATATTGATATATGTGGTTTCTGATTCTCCTGTTATATCTGTATGGACTTTATTGTCTTTATCTGTCGTTGTTTATGCTATCTTGATCGTTATGACTTGTTGTGAAACCTTTGCATTCGTGCTAGGAATTCGGATACTTACCATACATAATAAATCAGGAAATACGATTTTGAAAGGAAATGACGATGACGTTATGTTTTTATTAAAACGCTTCCGTTGTTTTTACTTTTGAATTAAATTATTTACTGCGTTAATTTGATTAAGTAATAGATAATACACCGGATGCATACAAGGTGTTACAATTTTCTTGATGCGACAATTAATGAAAATGTATCAAGAAAAGAAGAAAGACTTACATATGGTGTTCATAGATCTTGAGAAAACATACGATAGGGTCTCAAGAAAAATTTTATGGTAAGCTCTTGAGAAGAAACAAGTATCATTAAAGTATGTAAATGCAATCAGGGTTATGTATGATAGACTACCACATGTGTGAAAACTTGTAATGGAACATTAAGTTATTTTCCTATCATGGTAGGTGTACACTAAAGTTCGACTCTTAGTCCTTATCTCTTTGCCTTAATGATGAAAGAACTAACAAAAGATATTCAAGAAGTGTCATGATGTATGTTTTTTGCAGATGATATTGTACTTACTGATAAGACCAAAGACAGTGTTAATAGGAAACTTGAATTGTGAAAAAATCATTTGTAGTCTAAAGGATTCACGTTAAGCTAGAGCAAAACTGAGTATATGAAGTGTGAGTTTTCCTTGATAAGAGATGGTGATCAAGACCTTGTTCATTTACTTGGTCAAGTGGCACCAAAGAAGGATGTTTTTAGATACCTGAAATCAATTTTGCAAAAAGGTGGAGAGATTGATGATGTTGTAAATCATAGCATCAGAGCAGTGTGAATGAAATGACGGAGTACATCTGAATTTTTGTGTGATCGCAAAATTCTCCTTAAACTTAAAGGAAAATTTTATAGAACAACTATAAGACCAACAATGTTATATGAAACTGAATGTTGGTCAGCACATAAGTAATATGAGCATAAAATAAGGATAACATGAGAACGTTAAAGGTGGATGTGTAGTTATAAAAAGATTAATAAGATAAGAAATAAAGATATTTGACTAAAGGTAGCAATAGTACATGTGAGGGGAAAAATGAGGGAACATAGATTGAGGTGATTTGTGCACGTAATGAGACGGTCCCTGAATGCTCTCATAAGAACAAAAATTTGCTACCAATAACTCGACACAAAGAGAGGTAGAGATAAACTAAAACTTATCTGAAAAAAATAGTTAAACAAAACTTAATGAAGTAAGATATAGATTGGAGGAGGATGTGTTTTAAAACAGAATGGAGAAAAACTATAAACTTAATAAAGTTAGATTTGTTATTATCTCTATATTTTATATGATTCTTTGTTAGTCATTTTCTTCTTCATCTCCCCCTCTTTTCCCCATTTTTTTCTTTTATCTTATTTTTCCTTCTTCTCCCCCTTCCCCTTCCACTTTTTTTTTAACCTCCTCATATCTATCATTGGGTTCATCTACCATCGACCCTAATTAATTTGAGTTAAAAGTATTGTTAATGTTGATTGTCTTTATTGTACACAACAAAGGTTTGCAATAAATAATCATCTAAACTTAGCTACAACAACTATGCCCTTTAGTAAATTACACGTCCCAATCCATAGGCTTATAATCTGTAAAAGTATGGATATTGCACGAATGACAGTTGTATAATGTGCTTCCAGAAAGGATAGTGACTCAAAAGCTCTATATGATGTAAACACAGAATTTTGTTAGTTAATGCTGTAATCTATCAAAAAACTTAAACAGGCAAAACAAATATTTAACAATTTTGTGAGTCTTTATAGTCTCAGAATGCTGAAATAGCTTAGTTTGGTGCTGTTCTTCCATTCGTTTGATCTTGCGGTTGCACAGGGGGTGCAGCCCCAGATAACATTTCCATCATTGATTGTAAGGCCCCTGTTATATCCTCTGGCATATCCTCCATGTTTACACTAATATTTCCCCCAATTCTTATTTCAGGCTCCCTAGCTCCACTACCATTGCTATCTTCTTGCCTTTCCTGATGAGAATGTGACCCCTGCGGCTGCGCATTTGTAGGGTTTGTGATGTTCATGAACATGCTTGCAATATCATGGGGGTTAAACGGCATAGAGGAAAATGGAGGTGGCACGCCGTGGCTTCTTGATCCTCCTTGCGCAGATTGGTTCGGGAATTCTTGAGATGATCTTGAATTCTTTGGAGAATGGAAGAGGGGGAAAAAATGTTTGGTTGAAGACATGTTAGTGCAAAGTAGCAAACAAATATCAGAATGCCATAGTTATCTTAGAAGAAATAACTTATCGAGAAGAAGAAAAAATTGATGTCACTGCTTAATGAAGGAGAAAATAAAAAATGCTTGCTGGCATTTCAGTGTTAAGTAACAACTACAATAAATTCATAGCTTAAATTAATAGATATAAATGAACAAAACTACATGAAAGTAACATCAGTGTGACTCCTAGGGCCCGGGAGTTCAAAAGTGAGCTATTTGTGAAGATAACAATAACTACAATATGAAGATATAGAGAAATCCTAGCAACATACTTTCTAACACATGCTACTATTGATTGAAATTTATTGAAATCACAAATTTTGATGGATCTTACTTCTCATTTAATAAGTCTCTCTCTTAATTTTATAGTTTTCAATAAATTTCAACCAATAATATAGTGTGTTAGAAAATGTGGTGTTAGCACCCCTGTGAAGGTATTTATGCATTTCTTCTGGAAAAGGCTATTATCAATTGTGTTCTATTAATGTCTTTACTCTTCACTAAATATTATTTTGGAAGAAAAAAAAGAAAACGATGAAGGGTATGTACTCCTGAACCGTGCAGTAGATATGATACAAATTAAAACTATATTACAATAATAATAATAATACCTGGTTGTGATATGCACGGTGTTGCTCTTCTAACAATTTACGCTCAGCCACCTGTGGTTAACAACAACATGACAATATAGAAAAAGTAATAAGAGAAGCAGAAGGAAAAGGAAAAACAGAACAAACCCTTATATTTTCTTTGACAGACTCATTATTTGGATCCAACTGCAAGGCTGCAGAGACACAAAAATGTTAAGGTAAATAAATTGAGTTCAAGATTCACTGGATTTAACACTTCCAAATTCCAACCAGCTTGGATCCAATACTCATAATGACATTAACAACGGTTCAAAATTCTGCAGACTGAATCATTTTCCAACTATCATTCTGATAACTAAAGAATGCATTTTCAGTGAAATCAATTCTATAGACTATAATGTTCATAACATGTTCCTGCAGGTGTAGGAAACCCAAATGGCAAAAAAGAAGCAAACCAATTATGAACTTTGAGAAAACCCACAAGTTTTGATTAACATTGCATTAGTAAGGTGATGGATCTCCACCATTTACCTTGATAAAGTAACAGTACATAACAGCAATAAAGTCAACATTCTCCAGATGATTTCCACTAAATATAGATTATAAGAACAAATTTTGGGGATGAATATAATCCTTTACCAACCTTTTCTGAACCCTTTATGAATAGCATCTCTGTAATTTCCTTGTGCATAATAAACCAAACCCAGACGACTGTATGCCTTGCTGTAGTTTGGATCAATCTCAATGGATCTAAGACAATCTTGGATCGCTTCTGTATATTTGTTAATCTGGGTGTAAGCAGCTGCCCTGATATATGTCAAAAATGAAGGCGAAAAATGCAGATTCATGAGTTAAATGAACTGGTGCCTAAGCTATTCTGAACCAGACAACTGTCTTAAAAATTATATTCCAAAATCTAAACCAAATAAAGAAAGATTTGAAAGTAGAGACATATAAACAAGAGGTATTGTGATCCACCACCACTCCCTCTACCCTCATTCATTCTTCATGGGTAAGGGTCATTGAACCTAAAGGACATTAGCCAAAACATTGATTTATTAAATTAGTACTAGAATTTCAACGAACCATTCAATTTAAAGCAGATATCCTTAGTTCTTTCGTACACTCCATAATAAAAAGTATATATTTAGAACTTCTACAAAACTTGTTTCTCGTAATTATACAAGTGTACAGATCATATCAAACTTTTTAATAAAATTTGTTATCCCACAAAATCCTAGCTAGCATCACCTTTAACAATGTGTTGCACTGTTGCCAACCCCGCTCCCCGAAAAGGAGAAGGAAGTGTCTACATATAAATCATAATATTACCTTATAATCAATATCAATCTTACCCTACATTAATAATTTATAAAAGCATATTAATTATTTATTACATAAAACAAAAATCAGAAGTTGAGACATTTCTTTGATAAGACTGCTAAGTTAACATTCCAGATTGGTATATTTACGTAAATAACTTAATTAAACACTTATTCATAAAAGCTCTTGTCAGATGAAGGCAGATGCCATAAATTTAACTATCAAACTGATTGGAATAAGGTAAAAAGATTTTATGGAAGTTATAAGCTATTTTCATAAGCTCTCCATAAGTTCTTCTAAACACTTCCTAAAACAGTGAACTCAGTGATATACTAAAACCAATATAGTATATATTTAAAACAGTATAAACTGGAGGACTACCTGTTGCAGTAGTAAACAGCACTCTTTTCATGGACTGCAATGGCACAATTATACAACTCAATTGCATCAGAGTATTTCTTAGATTGCATTGCCTTGTTACCTGAGTGAAAATCCAATTTCAAGTACTAAATCATCTTCCAAATATCTATCACTGTATAGATATTCTTTAACAAACATTGATAGATTCAAATTGAAAAATAATCTAATCACACCAATCTGCAGTGCAATGTTTTGGCTTTATACCAACTGTATAAATGTGTTACATTTTATTTTGATTTAAAACGAATAAAAAGAATTGCAAATTTCAATTCTGACAAATGATGTACTACACATCATGCATGTCACAGTTTGAGTGTGTGCAAGAGAAAGTTTTTCAATTCATCCAAGGAAAAAATCAAGCTTCTTCAAGTCAAAGTCACTTATCATACCTAGTGTTTTTAGTGATTCAGCCAAATTCTTCAAACTAAACTGGTGACAACCAGATCTTCCCATCTCCTACATAGAAGCAGATTTCATCAGAATTAAACAGACAGTTTTACTGAAAATTTGTTTTTTGATAGAACCCATCAGCCTAATGGCAATGATTGATCCACATAGCCAACCCCACCACGTCGTATAAGATTAGGCTGCTGCTGTTGTTGTAGAATAAAACAGACAAGAATCACGATATTAAAATGAATTAGATAAAATAACAAAAATAGTGGTAGAAATAATAATGTGCATACGATCAACTAACTTAAGATAGCAACTGACTTGAGTATCTAATGGGAAAACAGTAGAAGTCATCATATGAAATTCATGTACTAAATAAAGTTAACTAGTTTCTTGTCACTTTATTGTACATGTGGTAAATAGAATAAAATCTCGTTGTATCTTATTAAGATAGATTTTTTATCTTCTTTTCCCATTTTCCCTTTTTTTGTCAGCCTTTTCCTACTTTCCCCATTTCCCTTTTTATGTTTTGTTTCCCTATTACTTCTAATAGGTTTATCCATTTAGCCTATAAAAGGGGTTAGAACTTGTATTACAAGCCCTAAAATATATTCAATTCTTTTTCTTTCTAGTGTACATTTAGTTTACACACAAGCAATCTACTTGCGTATGCATCATCCTCATGCTCTGCTACCCACCTAAAACAAAGCATTTATGGATGAACCTGTTTCTCCAGCTAACTTACCCCCTTCATCCTTCCTTGCATCTCAAGATCAAATTTTAGATCTTCGCAATGCCATAAGGTGAACATTTGTGTCATTCAATATCTTATTGCTCCCTTTATACAATATGAACAACTTTCTCCTTTCTCCAAATTCTTTGTTGCTTCTTTCAATGTTGTCTCAATTCCCAAAACTATACCCAAGGCCTTGACTCATGATGGATGGCAGCATGCAATGGAAGAGAGATGCATGTTTACCAATAATACATAACTGAACCTAATAAAACAATACACATTTAATAATATGTAACTGCTCATAATATCTGCCAATAACTGTCATAATTTCTCTTAATCCCATCACCATACAATGACACATCAAGACACTTCTTTCCTATAAAGTGTAGTTAGCCAATTAATGTTATCTTAAAAGTTCTCATTAGGATACAATGTTGTACACCTTGAGGTACTTGACAGGAGCCCTAGGTTGCCAAATTCAAAGTAGAAGGTTCACCACCTGTTGTAGATTCACCTAGTTGTCTTAAAGATTAAAAGCCACCCTCGTAGTTACCATGTGTTCGTTGAAGGATATTTAATCTGTTCGAAAAGTAAGAAATAAAATGTAGCAACAAGATCAAGTGTAAAGTAAAACTTTGAGTTATTATGGGTTGCATTATCTACTTGATGAAATCAGCTTCCAGGGCACTCTACCTATGAAGCTTTGCTGGACAATCAAGCTGCACTTAACATTGCCTCGAACCCAATATTTCACAAAAGAACAGAACATATGGAAGCTGACCGTCATTTTATTAGGGAAAAAGTTCGCCAAGGACTTGTACACACTGAACATGTTAAGACTCAAAAATAAATAGTTGACATCTTCCTTAACAGGAGTTGGGTTGATAATAACAAGTTGAGCATGATTACATCTATGAACCAACTTGAGGGGTGAGAGGGGTTGAGATTTAGCTGTATTACACGTGACTAAATACGCAGACAGTATTTTTTTTCCTCTGTATTATATTGGCACTACATTGTACTGCTAGCTTCATTATTGAATATATAAACACAAAGAACTGCTTCACCCAAATTGAGTCAAGTTTCCCAAACATCTTTCTATTTTACAGTAATGATCTAACCAGATTGGTAAAACATTCATCTTGTCCAGGGATTCTCTAAACGCACTTGCAACTGTTTCTCAAAATTAATTGCTTATTTTTCAAAATCTCTCTCAAGAACCTAGCAAAAATAAGTGATTGTTTCTCTAAAACAAGCCGAACCAAACATACACTAATACTATAAATGAATGAGGATTTCTTTTTGGCTTAAATATGTTTTTTGTTCCCTAATAAAAAAATTGTTTGTTTTTGTATCTAAATTTATTTAGATAGCTTTGAAAGGTGAAATAAAGTCATTTAGATAGCGCTTTAGGGACCAAAATAAAAAATAAAACAATTATTAGGGACCAAAATAAAAAATAAAAAAATTATTAGGGACCAAAAAGTTAAAAAAAAATATTAGGGACACAACAAAATTAAAAAATTTATTAGGACCTAATACATATTTAAGCCTTTTTTTCTCTATGTTATTCCTTTGCGCTGAACATGTTCTCATATAGGTCCTCATCTTTCCCGTTCCTCTAACACCTCTAACAAGTCCCACCAGTGCTGCCTTTCATCATTGATCACTGCCAATCTGCTTTTATTGAAGGGAGGCACTTGCTGCATAGTGTGCTTATAGCAAATGAGGTGGTTGATGAGGCAAAAAGGAACAATAGAAGCTGCCTTGTTTTCAAAGTCGATTATGAAAAGGCATATGACACAGTAAGCTGGGATTTCCTTTCATACATGATGAAGCGGATGGGTTTTTTCTCTAAGTGGATTAGTTGGATTGAAGGTTGCCTGAAAACAGTCTCTATTTCCGTATTGGTTAATGGGAGCCCAACTGCCAAGTTCACTCCCCAAAGAGGCCTCAAACAAGGAGACCCACTTGCCCCATTCCTGTTCAACATCATAGCAGAGGGTTTAACTGGACTGATGAGAGAAGCACAACAGAAGAACCTATTTGAAGGCTATAAGGTTGGGAAGAAAAACGTGGACATCAACATCTTATAGTATGCAGATGATACCATTTTCTTTGGGACAGCATTGGTGGAAAATTTTAAAGCTATTAAGGTGATGTTGAGGAGTTTTGAATTGGTGCCGGGTCTAAAAATAAATTTTGCCAATAATAGATTTGGGATGTTTGGGATGAATGAACAATGGATTAACAATGCTGCCATCTACCTAAACTGTAGAGTGTTGTCGGTACCCTTTTTGTATTTGGGTGTTCCTATTGGGGCAAACCCAACGCGTTTTGAGACATGGGATTCTTTAGTCAAAAAATGTGAGCGAAAATTATCTAAGTGGAAGCAAAAATACATCTCTTTCAGGGGAAGGGTGACTTTGATAAACTCAGTCTTGAACTCGATCCCCATTTTTTTCTTTTCTTTTTTCAGGGTACCGAAGAAGGTGGTAACTAGGCTGGTGAGGCTTCAAAGGAGATTTTTGTGGGGAGGAGGTGCTGATCAGAAAAAGATTGCCTGGGTAAGCTGGGAATTGGTTTGCCAACCAAAGGAGAAAGAGGGTTTGGGAATCAAGGACTTAGTGAAGTTCAATCATGCCTTACTTAGGAAATGGTGTTGGAATATGTTTCACAATCAAGATGAATTGTGGGCACAAGTTCTGGACTCAAAATATGGAGGTTGGAAGAATTTGGATGAGTCAATAAGGTCTGTTAGCAAATCCATTTGGTGGAGGGACCTCAGCTTAATTTGTAACTCGAATGAGGAGGGGAGTTGGCTCAAAAGAGGGACAAGATGGAATATGGGCTGTGGTTCAAAGGTGCTGTTTTGGGAAGATGGTTGGAAGGATGACGGGGTGTCATTGAAGGAGAAGTACCCAAGACTGTATCAGAGCTCTCACCAACAACAGCACTATATCCAAAAAATGGGTATATCATCAGAAACAGGTTGGCAATGGCAGCTACGGTGGAGAAGATTTTTTATGGAGGGAGAGGTAGAATCAACTGTAAAATTTTTAGAAGATATATAGGACCTGGGTCTACAAGTACAGCAACAAGATACTTGGAGGTGGGAGGCTGATTTGAGTGGAAAATATACTGTGGGGAGTGCTTACAGGTTAATTAACAGGGATTTGACAATCTAGAATCAGGATGATGTGTTCAAGGCTTTATGGAAACTAAAAATCCCTAGTAAAACCTCATGCTTTGCTTGGAAATTGATTAGGGATAGATTGCCTACTAAGAAGAACTTAAGTAGAAGGAATATGGAATGCAATGATGTCAACTGCCTTTTTTGTAGGAACAATGATGAGGATGCGTCTCAATTATTTTTCAGCTGTGCTAGTATTATGCCGTTATGGTGGGAATCAATGTCGTGGATAAATATAGTAGGGGCATCTTCGGTAACTCCCAAAGAACATTTTCGTCAACACTCCTACTACTGCTGTAATGGAATCAGAATTCAGAGATGGCAGACTTGGTGGATAGCTTTGTCTTGGTGTATTTGGCACCATAGAAACAGGATCGTCTTCCACAATGAGAGTTTCAATGGCCATAAATTGATGGACAATGCGCTATTTCTTTGCTGGACTTGGTTAAAAAATTTGGACAAAGGATTTGACATTCCTTTCCATTATTGGTCTATAGTAATATTGGGGAGACTTTTGTAATCAGGAGAGGGCTTAGCATATAGTTTCTTTTCCCTTCCTTTTTGGGTGTGAGCCTAGACTTCAGCCAGATATTTGGCAACCTAATTCATGTATGTATTCATGTATTAGGTTGCCATAGGTCTGCAACTTTTGTTGCTAGGTTGTTTATGTATCAGTACTACTTGTACTCTGCTTTTTTATAATATATATTTTTGCTGATAAATAAAAAAAACCATTTTCCATCCTACAATAAATTTCATAAAGTGGCACATCATCATCATTAGAATCATAATTTGAATGTAGGGAAAGTCCAGTAACACCGACACTACACCTACTTAGTGGAGTTCCACCAGCTTCCTAATGTTGCTCGGGATAGCAGGACATAGCAAATTAAGGGTGCACAGATTTCCAACTTGCAACATTTTTATGGATTATATCAAGCAAGCAAAATGGTTCTAGAACCTTAGGTTAATGCATAGAACTTTCAATTAAAACAATAAATAAAACACATGTTGGGTTCTGATTTCAAAAATCAGTAGTGTAGTATTAATTTATTTTTGCATTTTATTTTTGCTAAGTGGACATAGTTGTGTATATCAGGACAGAAATAAACCATGTATAATAAAATAACAACCGTAGTAAAGAACGGCTATATTTACAAAAGCCTCATGGTGTATTTAAGTATTGAAGCAAATGAAATAGCTATGTTTTAGGTTCCAACATAAGCCGGAAATGCAACATATGTTTATGCATGACATAATATGTCATACCATACAAGCCTCATTGAATAAACAACTTGCTTTCTCCAGTTGCACTGGGTCATCACTCCCATCAGTATTGCTCTGAAAATAGCAATTTTTCTCCAGAGCAGCAAAGAATTGTCCGCACAGCTCATCTTTAGATACTGCATTCAAATATTGAGCATATCAATGTAACTTTACTTAAAGCATTTTAAGAAACCACATAAAGTTCGTTATTGAGAAAACTAAAGCCAAGATTCCATTTGAACTGAACTTAAAGAGGACATCAACTACTTAACCCAAATATTAAAAGGGATGGGGAGGGGGGGAGAGATCACTTCAAGCACAATATTCAGAAATCATTCTCTTGGTTGTTGTTATCACTTTCTTTTGGTTGCTATTATCTATTTTCAGAGGATTTACCATCTTCTCTTGGTCTTAAGAAATTACTCATTTTATCCCAAAAAGAAAAGGTTTTGTAATATGGACCTTAATTATACATGTTAAAGAATAAAAAAATAGCATTTATTACTCACGTTAATAGAGAAGAAATTACTAAATGCTTTTTGGTTTTTCATTTAGTATTTTCTAATTTTTATTTCTTACCCTATGATCAAGGAACACATTAACAAAAACCTAAGAAAAATGAAATCACTGTTTTTGGCTACGACTAACTTTTCATTAAATCCATATATTGTAGAAAGAATAGAAGAGAAAAAGGGATTTGTATATTATGAAGAATAGATTTTTACAAAGCCAACTATAGTCTCTAACAACAGCAGTACTTATACTGCAGAGATTTAGTTGTAACAGAATGACAGCTGTCAACTAACTAATGACAACTGTCAACTGACTACAGTTACTAATAACTAAACAAACTAACTCTAGATAATAGAGCTATATCCGAGTGATACACTCACAAATATTATAAGACAAAGTTTTTGCAGAATGAAACCATAAAAAAACCTAAACAGACTCCTCTAGAATCTAAATAATTAACAACTATTTTTTGTAAAATAATTAACAAAAACAACACCTTGTTGCTGTTAAATATCTGATGTGGGTTATTGGCCCAAGTGATATTAAATTCATTTCTTGAAGGGGAAGGTCCAGAACAGTAGCTTGCTGCTGGTGCTGGGTCCCTCAAGCATTGCTCATGTATTGCACCAGAACATGGGCTCAGTTCAGCCTTTTTGGTTTAATTACTCATTTGGTCCCTATAGTTACAAAACTTTACCTTTTAAAAAACCACCCTTTTTAAGAAAAACCTAGAATGATAAAGCTATTGTGTTGTATTTAACAAGAAAATTTTAATCCCTGCCCTTTTACCCATTCACAATCAGATAAATCATAAACATGTTAAACACGATAATAAATTGTAATCCAAAAATATATTACAAAACAGTAACTTTTACTTCCATACATATCACTATCCAAAGAAAGTATTGTGTTACTCCTTGTCATGTAAAAGAAAACAATAATTGTTTAGTTATTTATATATGTAGTAATGCTTGTTGAAGGGGTCCACAACCTAAAGCATTCTCAAGGCACGACAAATAAAAGAATTTAAATGTTACAATCATAAAAACATAAACTTGACCAGAACGAAATGTCCTGTCATTGACAACCTCGAGATAATAAATAATATAAAATACTATCTAAATAAATGTTTAAGTATATAATAACTCGAATTTCAAATAAAATAAAGGGGACACATTATCCTACCAAAAGCATGAGGGCCCTGTGTTGAATCTTCAACCTGGTCAAGTTACATATTATGAAATAAATCAGAACTGAGTCAAAATTTCAGCAAGACACAATTTTAAATTAATGTGATTCTGTGATGTGCTGCTAAAACATTGAAAGTAGAGAGATGCATCATGAAGTACTTCAACATCAATGTGACACACAATTGTTTATTGACTATTATTAGCAAAACCAGTCAACTCCATAAGCATGCTATAAAGGTTACAATTAATCATCTAAATTGGTCCTCCAACAGCTTAACCACAAATCAACTATATATATTACAGTCATGAGCCATCCATCCCAAAAGCTTAAGCTGTTGGGTAAGGCACATGAATGGATTTTTTTACATCACGCTCATACAAGCAAGAGATTCTTGAGCTTGAAATGTGCACTGTGCGCAGGCTCATTCTATCTTATGCTAAAATTTATCTTTTTCATCAGAAGAATGGGTATAACAAGGATTGTACTCGTGAGTCATGACCATAGGTCATAAAGGCTCTAATACCATGTCATGAACCAACTATCCCAAAAGCCTAAGATATTACGTGAAGGCCCGTGAATGATTTCATATCTCATTATATTTCAATATATGTTTATTTATTAAATTAGGATTAATAGTCTAAGATAAGTATAAATAAGGGAGTAAACCTCCTAGTTAGTACTTGGAACTAATGAAATTAAAAAAAAAAAAAAAAGTCCCAGGATATATATTTCGTTACTCATGTTAGTCCAAGGGTTAAGTGAGGAATGCTAGCTTTAACAGATTGGCTTATGTGGCATGTTAAGTCCCTACATCATACACAGGGCACACGTTGACGTCCCACTCAAGAGTCAAGTCAAACGTAAGGGCCTATGGGTGTGCAATATTCCTCTCCTCACCAGCAATCTCACTTGTTCTCATCACCACTACCACATGTTTGACCCAATTGGAGAAAAACAGCAAACACTCAGAAGAACACTGACCCAACACACAAAATCAAAGGGTCATAAGCCAACCAAATATAACCCATTGTGTATCTGGGTTTTATTGTTTCTTTTTTTTTTTTTTTTCAATTGTTCCCAAATTCTCCATCATCTCCTCCCCAACATCTTCTCACTGTTGAAATGGAGACCAGGAGTATGATCTAATTATTTGATTTTCAAAGAGGTTTTACTTTACCAGCTGCATGTGTATATAATGAAATATATGCCATTTTTATAGCTTTCACCCGTATTTCAAGGTCAATAACAACTACCCAAAGAGTTAACAATTTAACATTTGACACGAATAAACCGGCCTTATGCAAGGGCCATAAGAAGGTAAGTGTGAAGTGAATTAACCATAGATTTCGACGCCTCAGAATGATTCTTCCCACGAGCAGGATTCTCACCCGAGAATGAACTGGAAGCATCCACGGAATCCGGCTGAGGACCAACGTCTGACTTACTAGGTTCACATTGCTTGTTAGCTTCAAGAGACTTGAATATGTCAATCAATGAATCAGATTTCACATCATAACCAGCCACAGGAGATGAATTAAGCTTAAAAGCCTCTTCCAAACACTCCCTAGCAACCTCAATCCCCTCAGCATCAACCTCTGGACCCGGTTCAACTATTCCACATGAACCAAATTAGAGAACATTAATTGATTACAATGAAAAAATAAATTAAAAACCAAGCAACAAAATTGACAATCTAAATGAAAACCAAACAACAATTTTCTCTACCCGGACACATATCAGCATATTAAAACGACAATTGGCAACTGGAACCTAATCAATCACGAAAAAACAAATCAATCTAGTTCATAAAATCACTCCCAAAGCATAAACACGCGGCAAAGATGAAATTTTGCAGTGGAAATTCAATTGGGTAGTGCTGCATAGTGAGGATTGAATGAGAAGAAGAAGAATACCAGAGTTGAGGAAGTGGAGGAAGGCACGAACTATGCGACGAGAGAGAGGTGAATCGGTGGCGATGTGATTGTGAGCCATGCGGTATCTGAGAAACAATGGATTGAAAAATGAAGCTAGATGAAAATGGTCATGATTTGGTTCAGTGGGAAGGACAAAATTGTCTTCTGGAAAGTTCGTAGAAGAAGCAGCGAATGTAGCCTTAACTTAAAAGAAGTTTGCTAATGCTTATGTTCTTTTTGACGGATGTGTTATTTCCCTTTAGTCCTTTTGACTTTCATTTTTTTGTTTTTTACAGGTTTTTTATTTACTCTTTAAAGAAATTCAAATTATGGAGTAGTTTTAAAGTTTTTGTACTTAAACTTATTTATTTTATTTCTAAATAGTAAACTTTCTTAGATTAATTATTTTATAATTTTATATTAAATTTTACTTTTCTATCAAATTAATTTCTTTAAAAAGTTAGAAATTCTTTTTTAAAATTACTTATTGAAAGTAGTTATGCATATTGTACGTAATTAATATTTAATTAATACTAAAAAGACATTTATTATACATAAAATTTAGTATTCAATGTAACATATATCTATATTTATCATTTTTTATTATATTAGACGGGAGCAAAATATAAAAAAGGGGTTGAATTGTGTTTTGTAAAAATCTTAGGCACGAGATTAAAAAACAGGATGAAGCTTCATCCTATGAACTGTCCAAGAACTGAAATGAAAATATGTTTGATAAAAACAAAGTGTTAAAAACACAAAATATCTTCTTATGTCAGTTAGTAACAACAAAATAAATGAGAAAGTAGAGAGAAGAGGGATAAAAAAAAAAGATTTTTCTATAGTACGCAAACTTATACAGTAGCATTGATTATCACTTTTAATCAACTTTGTCTAGTTAATTAATTATATTTTCTTCAAAGAAACAATTATTTTTCTTTCCTATTTATATTATAGACTCGTCTCTTTATAATCTCTCTTTCCGTTAAAAAGTATAATTAATTTTTTTTGTTATGAGTAATGTTTTATGGATGTCATTATCTTTTTTTTTTATCTTTATTTGTATTAATTTTTTTAAATTCTTCAATTATCTTTTGTATTTATACTTAAGTTATTTTTCTTAAAATGAATATACACAATTATCATTATCTCTAAATTTTTCTTGTTCTTTACTTTTTCTATAATTTTTGTGACAAGTTATATTATATTTAACATGTTATAAATACGACACTTTAACCAACTGAGTTAATAAATTAATTTAATTATCAAACAAATCATATGATATAAAATTCATATACATATGTTTGCGTTAATTGAATCACGAAATCTTTTAAGCCAAAATTATGTGTTTTAATAGTGGAAAAGACACTAAATATATATGAATCAACAAATTA